>JAYJLV010099605.1:0-12203 GCA_036873485.1 Torymus texanus | reverse complement strand
CTATTCACGCAGTTACCACTCCCGCTCGATTGGCACACTGAGTGCGCCAAATTGGCAGAGCCACTACAGAAATCTATAACGCTGCTGCTCTAATAGTTGTGGTAGGGTGAGTCCCGGAAATTTTTTCCGTGCAGCAGTGATTCATCCACAAAATTATAGAAACATATTAAAGAAAAGGAATACAGGTTTTTTTCTTTTGTCTTTTCTTTTAACATCAACTACGTTGCATGACGCGACAACGGAATTAGATTCCAGTTTAATTCACTTGACCGGCAAAAATAAATCTAACTGACATAGATCGGTTGGATTTATCTTTTCAGACAACAAAATTGGTATTGTTCAGCCATGGTTATAGCTTGTAGAATCAATCAAGCCTCATTATCACAATTCTATTAACTCGTCTTTTTTAAATCGTTATTGGAGCTCTTGATTAAAATGAATCATCCTTTTATGATGATTCAAATTCTTGATTTAACCGAATCATAAAAATAGATCACCATTTGAAATATGAGTCAAAATAACTGAAACCTGATTTAATTCTTGAATTATAAAAATTTAGTCTCAATTCATTTCATGATAAGTGAAAGTAAACCACGCTTTCTCTCTTAAATTGGGAAAGTTAAACATTATATCTGCATCATTAACATTGTTTTCTGAATTATATCAATCACAATGAAATTATTAATGAAAATAATTAAGCAATTATTTTTATTTGAAATTCTTGGAAATCAATAAAATGAAATGACGATTCATAATTCAAATTTATGATTTAGTAGAATTAAAGCTACTGAATAGTATTTCCATTGCTTTAATTTAATGTATTATAGATAACTTGAATGATCATTCAAATTCTTGATTTAAATAAATAAAATATTTAAATCATGATTCCAAAATTAGTTTAAATTCCCTCACATTATTACATATATGTACTTTTGTCATTCTTCTACGTGAGTATTGCAAATGTTTTAAGCTCATCTTTAATAATATATTATATTTGCAGCGAACGACTCTTATAATCTACTTTATACATATTTTTTAATTATTTTAGGCCATTTATCAATTATTGAAAGCGCCGAAGAAGAAAAAATTTTTAAAAATGCTGCTCCTAAATTAAAAACGTACAGTATATGGATCGGAATACATGATCAGTTCAAGGAGGGTGATTGGGTGACCATACTGGATAAGCGAATCAAAGGTTCTGCTTATATACATTGGTCGTCAAATAACCCAGATAACAATGACAATATAGAGCACTGCGGTGCCTACGCGACAGGGCCGTCTGGGGGTTGGAATGATATAGCTTGTGATGCAAACAATCCATTCTTCTGTGAAATAAACTGGAACGAACAATAACCAGGAATTTAAAAAAATATAATAATGTTAAATAAAATAATGTTCTTCCTTCAACTATTTTTGTCTAAATACATTATTACTAATTCAGACGAAAAAAATATTCCTACGAGCATTAGAACTCTAGGAAGAAAGTTTTTCTTGAAGCTTTGATGCAATAGGATACCTCTAAATGCTCACTCACGGTGATTGGAAAAGGTTGCATTCGCATAAATCACACAAAACTATCTCATTTAATAAAAATATATTTATAGCAGCGATTTTTTATTTATTACATTTTATTTAAAGTCGCATCAACTTAATTGTTATTATCGATTTCTGTAGCTATTTACATTATATACATTTTATACATTTTTTGAACATAAGGTGTATTACAATATTTGTATGTTATTTGTACAGTATAATTTCGATGTTACCGTTGTTGTATAAGTTGAGTCTTCTGTAGATACTTTATGAGGTTAATGATGTGTTTTCCTTCTGTTAGACATGTGCTGTTCTTTGGTATGTTAAATCTCTGTCTTGCTTCTTCGTAAGGTTTGCATTCTTGTAGTACGTGGTTGACGGATATTTTGGTGTTAAATATATTGCAAGTCGTTGGTTCAGTTTTTCTATAAGGTGTGAATGAGTAAGCTTAGTGTGTCCAATTCTCAGTCTTATAATTGCTATCTGCTCGTTTCTTTTTAATTTTTTTGTTGGTGTTATTTCATATACTGAATCTCTTACTATCTTAATAGCTGTGTTTGTTTTTTCAGTTCATTCTTGATTTCAAGTTTCAATTATTTTTTTCTGTGCTATGTTTTTAAAATCTTCTGATTGCATTTCTTTTATATTAATATTTAAGTTGTCTATAAGTGTTTTTATTTGTATGACTAGGGGTCTCTGTGTTTTGAGTGTGTTATTGGAGATTGCTTGTCTTTCGTTCGGAAAAATCATGTATTTTACTAGTCTATCTGAGATTTTTGCTATTTTGTGTGCGTAATTAAAGATTAATGTTTGTCTTCTATATACCTAGTTAAGACGGGTCATTTGGGTTTCTGCTAGAATGCTGTTGGTTGTACTTATTATATATGCTCCGGTTACTATTTTTGGGCATCTATTTTGTATTGAGTTTAGTTTATTGGTTGTGTTTGATTATATATGATGGATCCGTAATCCAGTTTGGGAAGGATGAACGATTTGTATGCATTCAGTAGGATTTTCTCATCTGTACCCCAGTTTTTTGTAGCTAGTATCTTGCGTAAATTTATTTTCGTGTTGCATTTTGCTTTAAGTTCTTCAATGTGGTTTTCCATGTTAGTTTGTTATCAAAGGTATGGCCTAAAACTTTGATATTGTTTACTTGTTTTAGTTCAGTGTTATTTAAAATTAGCTTAATCTTATCATTATTATTTTTACGGGAAAATATTATGCATTGCGTTTTTTGTGGAGAGCATTTAAAACCAGTGTATTCGGTCCATGTTTGTAATTTATTTAAGGTTTTGTTGAAGTATACGTTTGGTAATCTTTAGTGTTTTCCCTGAACAGAAAATGGTAAGGTCATCTGCGAATAAACATCCTTTTACTGGAGTACTTATATTACACATTATATCGTTTATCGTTATGAGAAAAAGTGTAAAACTGAAGAAAGCCTTGTGGTACGCCGTTTTTAATTTCTATTTTTTCTGATAAGATGTTGTTTGCTTTTACGCGCATAAATATTTTTTTAATAAAGTTTTTAACAAGATTGATCAAGTTCCCTTGAATTACTTTACTTTCAAGTATTTTTATGACTCGGTCTCTCTAAACCATGTCATATGCTTTTTCTAGATCCACTGAAATGGCTATAAGGTGGTGTTTTTTTGAAAAGACATCTAAACTTGCTGTTTGGAGTATAACTAGGTAATCTACCGTGGAGCAATTTTTTCTGAACCCACTTTGTACAGAAGTAAAGAATTTGTTTTTTCCTAGAAAATTTTTTTGTAGGTTGTTTATAACTTTTTCGAGTATTTTGCACATGTTACACATTAAAGATATTGGTCGGTAGATTTTTACGGGTTTTGGAATTGGTATTACTGTTGCTTCTCGTCGGATCCAGGGCTAGAGCTTTTACATTTTTTAGTATTTCATATACTTCTTCCAGTTGAACGTTTATATTTAGCATTCAGCTTTTTTGTGTTGGACTGTGTTTGTGTTTGATGTTTCGAAGTTCCGTTTCTTTATTTTCTATAAATTTGTTATTGTAATTGTTGTCACTCGAGTTTTGAGCGAATATTTGGGCTAGTTTGTTAGCTATTTTTTCTGGCTTTGATGGTTTCATTATTGTTATCTGTTAGGGTTGTGATTTTTGTGCTTGGTTTTTTCCTGCTATAGCTTGTATTTTCTTATTTACAATATCGAAAGGAGTACTGAATCCTGAGTCACTTGTGTACTCATTTGCAATTTCATAGGCATAAGGACTCAAAAAATTTTTATCTAAGAAGTTTTTGAAGTTGATATAATTGAGAGGGTATTTTTAATTGCGGTTATCTAGTCTGAATTTAATTGAATCTAGTATTTCCTCTAGTTCGGCTGTATTTTTTTCTTCTGCAGCTGGTGTGAAATCTTATTTTGATATCACATGAATATTTCCTTTTTCGACGTTGTCACTTTGTTTATCTTTATCAAGGCTTACTTCTGTTATATTTCTTGGTAATTCCACTGAGTTATTGATATCTTGTTGTGGTTGTTTTGTGTACTGTTTGTGGGGTCTATTTCATTTTCTTTGATCTTGATAAGGCTGTTAATATTTTCAACGTTTAGATTATTTAGGATGTTCTAAGGGCATTGTTTTGCTGCATGGATGGCTTCCTTGCATATAAAGCAAATAATGGAGTGGTCCAAAGCAAAAATTCGAGAAGATGTCTCTTCATGAGAAACTTGGAAGGATTCCGGTACTTTATCTACTGACTCAGGATGTATACAACCTGTTCCGATATTGTAGGCTTTACTTACCGTTTTTCGATATGACAAGTAGGTTTTGAGTGTCAATGTCTCAAAATTGTTTATTTTCAATAGAAATTGTATATCTATAGATATGACCTTATGAATATAGATATACAATTTCTATTGAAAATAAACAATTTTGAGACATTGATGCTTAAAAAACTACTTGCCATATCGAAAAACGGTAAAGGAACTTTTCGTTCACAATTTCGCGCTCTACACGATTCCGTTGAGTTAAGCCTACGATTTCGGAACAGGTTGTATATACTTGTCGGCGGAAACTGACTATGTGTGCACATCCTGGTATTGAGACTCCTGCTCTTATAAAAGTAACTTTAGATTCAATTTTTATATGAAGATTAGTTAGTGTACTTTCTAATACTGAATGAGGAATGGAGGGTTTGACGTTAAACATAATAATACGTTTGGCGCGAGATATTAGTGGTCTAAAAGTTAGCTTTCTATCTCCAACGATAATGGTTTTATTGCCATCTATAAGATCATCTGCTGTTTCTTTTGTTCAAGGTATACTCAGATTCTATTGTTCGAGATTCTAGAGATTGCTTTGATATTTTCTGGATTAATAAGTTTCAGTAATTGACTTACATAATCGTCTAATGTGGATCCGTCAATTGAGTCTATAATTGCTCGTCTGCTTGCTCGTCTTTTGGGAAGATGTCCATTGCTGTAGCTTTCGCATAACTTTTAACTTGGTTTGGCTGGTTTTCTGGGTTACTTGAGTTTCAGTTTTCGGTTGGTTTTGATCGGTTCGTAGTTTGGTGTTCCATTTTTATCGTATGCACTATTGTGCATCGACAGAATGGTAGGTACCAGTTTGCCAGTTAGGAAACTGACTTTCTTTGATTCTCACTATACACTTGCGGACTTATGTTTACATACAAACACGTCTTGCTACTACGAGCGTTCGATTGAGACTGAGCGATTTTATTTTGTACAAAAGAATCATGAAAGATCTTTATGTGGGTTGTTAATAATTTAGCTCAAGTTTTTCAAGTACCCATAACCCACGCGTATACATTGCTGACACCCAGCTGTACCAGTGTTAACAGCTCAGCTACAATGTATATACACGTCGACGCACTATACGCTAAATGTAATACACTTTCGAGTGTACATATATAGCTTCAAAATAAACTAATTCTCCAAATATTTTTCCCGGGAATCACGTTTATTATTGCGCGCACGCGAGAGAGATAGCGTTGAGAGAACACTGTTTATCGATCATTTCAGCAACGCGTTCGTTGAAATTTTCACCTATATAAGCGGCGTGAGAGGCTCTGTTTAATTACCTTTTTTCCACTCTTTTCCCCCTCTCTCTCTCTCTCTCTCCCTCTTTCTCTCTCACCGAATTGACACGGACCGTCGTAATAGCGAGAAAAATACAAGCTCGTGTACGCGCGCACTCGTTCATCAGTGCAAATCCTATTGGGTCGATTATTCGAACGCGAACGTCACGAGCGTATACTCGCACATATATATATATATATATATATATGTGTATATATATACACACATCGATGCCTGACTGGCTTTTGTGTAGATGCAAATGTTGACCGAACAACCGATGGTTTTCGACGTTCTTTACGAGCGTTTGATTAACAAAAATGAATGCTCTCTTTTCGCGCGTGTGCACGCGCGCTTTCGGCTGTCGGCGACGCGTGGCATACACGCACGCACGCACGTACGCACACACGCGCGTACTCTTGCTCATTTTTAAAAGTAGATTAAAAAACGAGTTTTTCGACGTTGTGCGTATATTTATCAAATAATAAATAATAGCGTACCCCGTTGGGCGACGATTTATCATGCCAATAGCCGTGAATTTTTATTAGCCCCGTTGCATTTATTAGTTTGTCAAAGCTAAAGGATGAATCTTTATGCTGTATAATATGTATGTATAGAAAGGCAATAAATGTATATGCGCTTATACGAATGGATCAGTTTAGTTTTGTTTCGACGAAATGAAAATCTATCCTCCTTTATAAACAATATTTAAAATTATAACTATATTACTCTATCATAACCAGGTACACCCATGACTTATATAAAAAAAAAAATAATAATAATCATTCACTCGCAAAACCCCTGCTATACCACCACAGATTCGTGAAACAATAATTTTTCCAATGTTCACTCGATCGCGTCAATCTTCAGCCGCCCCCCGGCGACACGCCACTCTTTCGTTCACTCACTTCCACGCACACACAAAAAAGAAAATTCCAGCAAGAGTCCCTCCTACTCTCTCTCTCTTTCTCCCTATCATAATATACGCAAATAGCCGCGGGGGGTATTTCGAAAACCGGAAAGCGCCGTCATCATCGAGAAATTACGTCGTTACGCGCCCTCGTTAGTAACGCCATCGACGTCCCTTCACGACTCTGTCATTCTCTCTCTCTTTCTCTCTCTTTCTCTAACACGTCAAGCACTATCGACTCGCGACAGCGTCGATGTCGGCCGCCAAAGTAAATCGCGACACGTCGCGCGCGTACCGCGAGAAAAGAGCTCCATATATACCTACCGTCTCTTTTAGATCTCACACTCTTTGCTGCTTTGTATGTAGTCTTATCCACATATATATACACACTGTTGTATAGAGCCACGCGCACCCGCCACGCCTTCGTTCACGCTCGACCGAGCTAAGCAGCAGCCGGGTCTCGTTACACGTTCGTGGCCTAATTAATCCCTCCCCGTTGTATAAGTAGCCGCACCACCATCTCTTTCTCACTCTCTCTTAACTTTTTCCTCTCTATATAGCTCACTCGCGCGCGCGCGTATTCCAGGTAAATCAAGGCCTGACTCCCGGCGGCTATTACGCTATCGGTCTATCCCATCGTAATTGGTCACTTGCATGGCGGCGGCGGCGGTGGTGGCGGCGTCATCGATTATTATCGCGAACGCGCGATCCGATTCGATGCTCGCGCGCGCGTGCAAATCCCAATATATATATACACATACAGACGTAAGCACGCGTATTCTACAGGCCACACCGGCGCCGATCGTGATCGATGATCGCTTTTACGGAACGGCGATTCGACAAAACACAACACACAACGTGCGCGTGCAGGAGGCTGTAGTCGTGCTGTAAATGCATATATGAGGTATACACGCGTATGTGTGTATATATGTATATATGTACGCCGGAAGGTGGGTGCGGGTTGGTGTGTACAAGAGTAGAGTAGCGATGGGTGTCGCAACAGCAGCAGCAGCAACGGCTGCGGGAATCGAGGTTCAAGGTGTATTGCCGCCGTCGAGTAGGAGAGGTCGCGTAGGGCATCGATTGCGTACTGCTTCTACTGCTTCTGCATCACGAATTCACGCCATTGTGCCAGTCTGGTTGGTTATGCTCGGTTGTTTAGTGTATTACGCTGAGGTAATTGTAGTTTTTGCATGGACAATGGTTTGGTAGTGTTGTAATGTAAGAAGGGAGTAGTGGGAAATTGATTTGTAGCTTTTCGCGCGCTGAAATGTTTTATTTTAATAATTGGATATTCGTGTAGACGATGTTACAGATTATTATATAGAAAATTAGTTATATTTCTGTATAGATGTATCATAGTTGTTTGATTAGTTCCGATAAAATTTCTGTATTTAGTATTGTCAGTTTAATTGGTAGAATAAAATTGATTTCCTAATATATCTATTCTAAAATTGAACACAGAGATAGGAGCTTTATTTCATATAATATTACATAACATATTGTAACGACAATTACAAGAACTATATTTTATCGAACTCCAATGAGATGTCACTCCCACAATACCATCGAGAATTAAGTGATCCAGAAATCGAAGTGCCGATCGAACAATTATTTTCATCCTGAAAGGAAATATTCCAAGTGTCAGTATTACAAGGGCCGATGCAACCCTTTAAATATCGCTTAGCTCGTATCGGCAAAATTTGCATCGAATTTTAAGGAGAAGACGAGTTTATCCCTCCTCCTTATACCGAAGGCAGAAGCAGGTCAATTTATTTCCGAAGCGTTAATATTGCTGGCATCTAAGACGCTTTAAATTATGGGCTTCATAGTCGGCGGATCTTAATTTGCATTTATTTTGGTACAGTTAAAATGTAGAAGCGATTAAGTCAAAATGCTAATTTGATCGGAATTTTACATTAAACTTGCGCTTTTGCGCGTGCACCCCGCGACTCTGTTTTCTCCAAAGCTTCTCTTCCTTTTTTAAGAATTAGGACTGCAGCTGTCTCCTTTAAATATAAGCGCGCTACCTGTTTCACATTCGCAAAGACCATCGAATTTACGTTTTTAGTGTGTATATATACACACACACACGTGGCATGCGTTCCATACTGATATTGTACTCTATGAGAAAATAAATTAAGTCATTAAGTTCAAGTAGTTCGTATAATGCTACGAGGTGGACTGAAATTTATAAAACTCTTCAAAAGCTTTAAATTTATGTCGTTTTATATAGGATGGAACTGAAGACATCAGCAGAATCGATATCTATTCTCCTGCAAAACAATATAACTAAAAACTCGCATTGATATCAAATATCCAATTTCGTACATCCAAATATATCTAAGATCAATTCATTTATTGGCTTTTACAATACCTTCAAATACTGAGCACTCACCGGCGATAAACCCACTTAAGTGACCTTCAATTTTTCACGTTTGAATAAATTTTGCATACACTTCGAATCCGTGGATTATTTGTATACCTCCTGTCGCCTCGTCTCATCTGAAAATTCGGCACAGATTTGGAAGTGACTTAGTCACCGTCGCGAATTTTTCCGAGTCTCTTCGACCCTATTCATATTAAAAATAGATGTATTGTTTAATTTAGTTCTGCCATCAGCTTCTCCAACCCCAATTTCAGTCCTCAGCATTCACACACCACGATTTCCCCGTTTGTTGTCCGTTTGTGGATATGACTTTTTCAGGAGCGAGTCAACGGTATCAGGCACTTCGGTCCATTTTCTGAAAATTGTATGCAAGGTTGCTCGTTCGTCTTCCTTCTACTCCTCCTCCCTCTGTTCTTTCTCCTCCCACCCTCGCGGCCCTTTTTTTACGAGCTCGTAAAACCATGAACTTTAATGTTTTTTCTCACGACGCAACACTACCACGTGTATATATATGTATATGTATATATAGATACACGTGAGCGTGTGCACGCATTTTCGGAGAGCAGGGAAGAGGAATTAATCTTGCACGACGTTGCGTGGAGCGAGTAATAAGGTGTATCGCACGTGGGGGCGCGTGGCATTTAAAGGCTGGTGAGTTTTTTTTCCTCTCTCTCTGCCCTCCAGAGGTTTATGATTTACGGGAATTACGAGTATGCACCGCGAGAGAGCGGACGCGTTGGATGAATTAAACGATGAGCATAAACATTATTTGCAAGCACGAGCTCGTGATGTAGTCTTTTGCAACTTCAACAACGAACTGTACCGTACAAGAGAGATGTTGCTGGTGAATTATATTACTTGATTTTTGGAGAGACGTTGCGAGTGGAAGCGATTTTACGTATTATTTTGCGAATAACATGTCGATGGCTGCTGTTAATAAAGATGTATCTCATGTGATTTTACAGAGAATATTTGGCTTTGTTACAGATTCGGTAGCAGAATATTTCAGTAGTTTTTAATTTACTTTGTTAAGGTAAGCTTAAAAAATAAAGACAAAATTTCGGCTACGTCGGGACAGAAAAAAGGCAAATTAAATATAGAATTGCTCATATATTAGTATACACGTATGGGTTTTATATGAGCTCAGATAGCAACAAAAGTTCGGTTCGATATCGAGATCAGTAACAGCAGAAATAAAGCTTCAACGGGTAATTATAGTTTTATCACCTGCAAACAGTGCACTGAACTGCATACAGTATGTATATACACTGCAGTATTCAAAACGATGCGCTCCAGAAAGTAAGCAATTTCCTCGTGCTCCGATGAACCGAATAATGACTTTACCTCTGTAACACGCGGGAAAAAGTAATTACACAATAATAAGCATTATTAACCCAAAAATCCTAATTTATATCCCCCACTTCGGAAACAATGAGTAAACTTTACACAGATTCCGAACAGCACAACTCAACGGATGACGGATTCCATCGCGTGATTCTGAAACGACGTGTCATCTGATAGCAGCTCGACATCATTAAGGGCGTTCATTACTGAGCAGTCACAGTCAGAAGCGTATATGCGAGAGCTCGTGTCAGAGTTCACTTTGTTTCGTTTTGGATTATATCGACACTTCGCACCACTTTGCTCTGTTTCTCCCGCGCTCTCATGTGGCGCTGTGACAAACCCAGCTGAATAGTGTATCTTTAATTTACTATTAATGTTAGTATTAGTATTTCATTTATTGTAAAGATTGTTTTACAAACCTATAACAGATATAACATTACAATTAATCATTTCATCATAAATCATCATCGTTTTAATATAAATACTGTATCTCTTAAATCAGTTTTATGTTAAAATTCAATAAAAATCAATACCAATTTCGGTCACCTGAAATTAATACTAATTGTAAAATCACAGTCTGAACTTAAAGCTCGATGGTAAGTCAAAAATTAAAATACAATACTCGATGGTAAGTCAAAAATTAAAATAGTAATATCACAGAATGAAAATGAGATAAAATAATTTAAAATTATTAGAAATTAAACTGACTAGAATACGTGTGTACAATATCTATTAATTACATTAACTGTCACTGAACTTGTCAAATTGTTGTTAAAGCTATATAGTACTAAATACAATACATAAGTTGTAACTTTTTTGGCTTCCCGAGTACAACGCCACCACTTATTTATATTCGCCGGATCCGGAGGCTGATACTCCGATCGCCCCAGAGTCGGTGGGAGGCCGACTCCTACGCTGAGGAAGGTGTTACCAAGGTTTACATACAATCACAACACTCGCCAATTCTCTATCACATTCGACTCTCTTTATTATCCATTCACTCCACATGAGATTTCCCGACAGTAATACGCGACGTGTGGCTTTAATACCGAACGCGGCCTCTCTACCGGAACCCATGGCTCCGCTCGCAACTAGGTGTGCACATCCGTGTGCCAGCCAATTGCTCGGCTGCTCCAATGCACGCGGCGACCTCATGGCCAAACAGAAAGGCTACTCGCCTGCTCCCCTCAGGGCGGTCGCTGGATGGTAACCTTCGCACTGCCTGCTGCTGACGTCGGTGTTGCGTCGGGGCGTCCCCCGAGTCGCCTGGTGCTGGCGGCGACGATCAACGGTGGCCGTCGCTGGTTCGGTGGCAGTGGCGAGGCTGGCGGCGATAACGGGCCGCGATGGAGCTCAAGCGCCGTCGCTACTACTCGCACTTGCCTTCGTGCTCGGCGCTCTCTCTTTCTCTCTCTTCCCATTGGGTGCATGCGTGACGAAATTTCTGCCGGATGGGTCAAGGGCTAGCCAAAGAGTCGGCAGAAACTCTGCCGTGGATCCAGCTCGGCCAGCTGGTCGAAGCTGGCGAGTGCCACACTCGAGCTCTTACTTACTGTCGTCATTCCCTCGCGCTGCGTTGGGAATCTTCTGTCTCTCTCTAGTCTTCTCTCTCGCTCTCTCTAATTTCGTCGATCGTCATCGTTGTCGGTATCCTTTTCCTCGATTTCTCTCAGCCTCTCTCGGTCGCTGCGTTGCCGTATCCTCAAACCAAAATACAGCCGTGTCAATGTATAAACATTGTATGTACACACGAGCTGTGACCCAGGCAGGCGCTACTAGATTCGACTTGACGAAGATGTTGCCTTTGGAAAAATCCTCGTCAAGAAGTACAAAAATATCTCTCATTAAGGGGACAAGCCATGGTTGCATCTGAAAAAAAGGTAGTGAATAAATTCTTTAATAACAAAGCCCATATATATTTTTAAGGGTTCAAATTTTTTTTAT
>JAYJLV010099594.1:0-12204 GCA_036873485.1 Torymus texanus | reverse complement strand
TTCAAATTTTTGAAAAGTATTTAATCATGAGAATTATTCGTGTGTTTCCAGACTTTTTGGACACCGTGTATATATACGTACGTGCGCGGGTGAGTTTATGGATGCTATCGTTTCCGAGAGAGAGAGAGAGAGAGAGAGAGAGAGAGAGAGTCTAGGACGGTGAATAAATTAGACCGACAAAGGAGGTAATAGGAGTAATAGCAAAGGACGGGAAGAAGAAGAAGGAGAGAGACAGAGAGAGAAAGAGAGATGGAGTGCCGGCACGTGCGCAACGATGATGTTGTTGTTGACTGATGATTTAGGCGGGATTACAAGTGGCGTGCAGAGACGCTTTTGGGAAGTAGCGGCGGCTGCGACTGCGTGCTATATAACTGTATAAGCCACGTATTTGGATTTGTTATGGAGGAGAATAACAGTTTGAGGATAGTTTCGCGCGCTTTCTTTTTGGAAACACGATATAGTCCTTGTGAGGAGGATTGAACATTTTTCCGGCTGGTTATAAATGGGTGAATTCGGATTCTTTGTTGTATATAGCGTTAACGGTATAATAAGGAAAACTGCGGTGTTGTTTTGCACGTGAAATAGCGTTGGACTTTAAAGTATACAATATTTACCAGTTGAGAATATCATAAAAGTAAAAATACTTTGTAAGACGGTATAATTATCACGGAGACTGTTTGTAAAGAAGAACATACGTATAGATATGGACTGTTTCCTGAACGCTGTCTTAATCCTTTCTTATCTATAAACGTGCTTTTATGAGATGATAAAGTACGTGTCTGCGTCTGGAATTTCTTCTAAAAAAAAAAACGGCAGTTTATTGTTAGCTGTACAACGAGAGATAGCACGGAGACCTCTTAAAATTTTCAAACTTTTTAAAATTCAATGACAAAAGCGCTTAATCAAATGTCCTCGAGGTTCAAATATAACATCGTATTCCTGTATGTACAACGCACTCTAAGAACTCGAATTGACAAAAATAAAAAAAAACGCGTTTGTATAACACGCACTACCTCAGCAATTTCAATACAGATCGAATCGTCAAAGAAGAAAAAAGCCCTCAATAACAACAACTTGGGGAAAAAAAAGAAGCCATTGTCGTACAAGAGCACCGCCGCCGCTACGTATACATCGTCGATAAATCTTATCCGCGGCCGCCTTATCCGTTATAACGCGAGCGCGTGCGAGAGATAACGCGCGACAGATGTCGAATACAGTGACCGTAGCCAAGCAACGTTTGACTTTTCGAAGGTATAATAAGAGTAACATTTTTTTTCATTTTATAATTTTAAAAACTGTTAATTCTTATTTTAATATCGTTATTGTTTACTTCTCTTAGGCCAAAACTGGTTAAACCAGCAAACTTATTGTATCCGCACAATATTTCTTCAATCTTGAAGACATTTTTGTTCAAGATCTTATGTATTTCTTTTACGTAATTGAAGGAAAAGTTTAAAAAGTTGACTGTAACTATGAGTTCCAAATACATGCAACAGTGAGGATGCACAAAAGCAAGGTGTTCTGAGTGACCTTGAATACATGTATAATATTATTCAGGGAGACTTACAAAAAGTCAATGGCAGAATAGCAGATAGTTTTGTTGCTGCCCTTCATCAAGAATTATCAGAATATTCGTTTTATATACGTTTACAAAAAGGCAAAAGATACTAGTTTATTGAATCATTTGTTAAAGTTGTTGATGAAAGAATGTGCCACGAAAAATTGCAAGTGAGAGATTTCATGGTGCTATCATTTAGAAACTATTGGGGGTCTTATACCTAAAGACCCTTCTTCTGCATTCAATCACCTGAAAAAGTATAATGAAGAATTATTATACTAATTATACTTAAATATACTAAAAATATAACTAATTTCTGACAAAATGGGCTAAGGTTGAAGTGTCAAAACCCATTTTATTCAGAGCTATGATAATTTAAAAAATTACTGGCGTAGTTTTTCTAAGACAAACTACTTGTGTATACAAAAAATTCCCAAAAACTGGAGCTTCACGCCATAGGTGACTGTATTTCAAGTAATTCAAGCTTTGTACGGTGAAAATCCATCCACTGGTGCCTAAGAAAAACAACGCTAAACTTTAAAAAATATAACGTTCGCCTACGTTCGCCTGATGAGACCCAACAAGGTCGAAACCGGCTTTATTATTACTAAAAGTGCGTTGACGTTTTGACTTGTATCTTCAAAATTTTAGGAATATCTTGCTCAAACCTTTTTTAAAAGTTTGGAATAACCAATAGAATCGAAAAATTAAATAAAAAAACATTTATTTTTTCGAACTTTTTTAGGTATAAGACATTTCAAAAGAGGTATGCAAAGACTTTTCTTCACTGCAAAGTTGAGATTCTGAAGTATTTCCTTATCCAGTCAAAAAAATTTTAACCACTTGGACAAGGGCTTCAGAATCTCATACACTTATTTTCTTTAATAACCGGAATCTTCGCCATACTGGCTCTGGTTCGGTTTAACTTTGGGGCAAAATCAACATTTTAATTTAATTCTGTTGGCCTTGTTTGGCTGACGCGTGCGAAGTTCGCGTGATGGGTTCTGTTTAGCAAATACGTGTAAGGAAGGAGATAAGTTTTAATCCTTTTTTGGATATGTATATAATTTTTTTAAAGGTGTCTTGAATACCTGGTGTGTAATTAATAGGAAAACGAGGTATGCGAAATGATGGTTCCGGTTAATATTCCTCTAAAAAGCTCTATTTACGTGCCTAATAGATCTTATTTAGTTCTTGGCAGCTGCCTTCTTTTGCTAGATCTTTTTAGCAACGAGCTATCGAATTACTACGTAAGCTTATAGTACAGAGATTTTGAAATTTTGCCAATTTAGAGAAAAGTCTTTAAAGATTGATGAAAATATACAAGAATTTCCGGGATCACCCAAAAAGACAGTTTTCTAAAATTACCAGTATAATTTGTTACAAGTCATTTTTCACGTGTATAACTATCCCAGAATTTTCTCGATATGCTCCAATTGAACGTCAGAAAAAATTCTTTGACCGTACTAGTACACCCGGGGGCTCCAATATCATCGCATTCAATCGAGTTAATTAGAAAACCGCCTATAACCAGAGAGCCAGGCGCGCAATAACTTGTATTAGAGGAACCGCAATTGCCAAATGGCGCGCGGGCAGCGGCGTAGGCAGTTACAATTGTATGTACACGAGGGAACGAAGGTAGGGGAGCTCCTCTCTCTCTCTCTCACACGCATACATCTCGTGAAATCGATTTCACAGTCCGGATAATATTCTCCTAAAACGGAGGAAATGCATTCGGCGCACGTTTATCACGAGAGCGCGAGCGCACTTCGATCCGAAATCAAACTAAGCGATAGCGAAATTTCATTTGAGAGCGAACTGTGATGCTGCCTGTATACGGAATATATATGTGTGTTGATATATGACTATACGCGGACGCGTGCAATTTCGGCTAATTTGACGTCACGAGATGTATCAAAAGTGGAGAATCGGACAGCCTGTTGTGAATGGTTGTCTTCGTGTGGGTCAAAAACGAATCGTTTTGAGGATTAGGCAGGAGTACATGGTGTGTTGGCTAAAAACCGATGTCTATCTATAAGGTGCTGCGATGTGTTACTCTTAACTTCATTTTTTAATTTTCTTAAGTACGTTTGATTAAAAAAATAAGGCATACTGATAACAACTACTATCTATTGAGCACGTATTTGTTCCTCTCTTAAAAACCGGTAGTCTACCAAATAAAACTTTAACAACATGATAAAAGAGTCTACGTTTGGTTATTAAAAAACACTGTGAAATCAACATTAGTTTAAATTTCTTAGCCTTTAAAATTTCGAACGATCATGGTGAGCGAATGATTATGGCCATTTTTAGATTTATGTCCAAAAACTCGACAATATCTGTTTCCTTTTAGTTTCCTTTCTTAGGTAGTTGTTCGTAAAATAATTACGATTAATCCTATATCTAAAATAATTCTGAAAATAAGCGAAATGAAAGCTTATTGTTTCTATTTTTGTTTTTTATATTCGAAAATTTTCGTAGGATGTCCTTAATCAAAATAGTTTATAATTAAAAGATAATGCTTTTTTACTATAGAAGATAAAGAAATTGGTCTGAAACCTAATCCGATATTTCCAATTTCGTTCCGAAAATATCTGATTTCTCGTAAAATTATTACTTTTTATATAACAATTTTCGCGAGTGTACATTCATTTTGTTTACCATTTCCATAGTTACGCTGTGTTTCAATCATTCTTAAGATAAGATTTCAATTATTCTTATTTATAAAAAATTGAGTAACATACTCTTGAAATATCAATCATTATGATAACGTTTGATTGTCTTGGAAAAATTTTTTTTCTCAAAAAAGAAATAAAAGTAATCTTTTAAAAATTTAACCCAATTTTGTATTAAATGAGTTTAATAAGTGGTTTAAATTTCAAGTCGATCGACCATGTAGTTTCTAAGAAATTAATTTATGAATTTTAAAAACATTTTTCTCAATAACAATGAAAATACGAATGAAAACCTAACAATTTAAAAACGAAAATGTGAGTAATTTAGAGATCTTTCAAAATAAATTTAGACTGATAAATAATTTTAGCTCTTACATATGTAAAAATCAAGAAGACGAAAAATTCAAAATCGTTTTTTGGTTATAAAAAAAAATCTATCAATTGTTAAATCAATGATGGTGCCGAGTTTTTTTCGCGAGACAAACAAAATAAACTTTGACCGGCGAAAATCAAAGCTTCCTCTTTGAGGAATTTCTTTCAAAATGAAATGTGAAGAATAAAACAGATATTTTACATATTAAAATATAATTAAATTTAATGAACGTAATGTATTTTTACCTTTCATTATTATATCGTTTAATTATGAGCCTAGAGTTTGTATCGTTGAAGTACAAGGAAATAATTTTTTGTAATTAATTGAAGGTATTAAGTATTGTATACACATCAAATTAATATTGATTGTTACAAACTTGATGTGAAATTAAATATATTTTTTTATTTCGTTGATAACGTTAATCCCGGCAATTTTTAATTACAATAATAACATAAGTCAAAGAATAAATTTAAAAAAAAAAACAAACATATTAAAAGACGCAGACACACGGCGTGTTTATACTCAGCTACTTAAACAACCAAAAAATCCAAATCACGCTACCAATTCATACAAATTCAAACCTTCATCCTGGTACCACTTCCCATAAACCGACCATTACCCATCTTGAGATACGGACTCTCGACAAATACGTCATAGACTGTCATCGCTCGTCTCTCTTGATATATCCCCGTGTTTCTCTTCTGCCCTTTTAAACGGCCAACGCAGCGCATTCCAGGATGAAATTTCCACCTTGTCACCCTAAAAATCCCGATCGCTATACGAGACGACGGCACGTTAAGACCCGTTACAACACACACGCATACACACAGATACGTGGATCGCCGCCCAACACCGAAAAACCTACAATGTCATACTCTCTCTCAACGCTGCGTTTTCGCGTACACACACACGTGTGTGTGTGTGTGTGTGTGTGTGTGTGTGTGTGTGTGTGTGTGTGTGTGTGTGTATATATATATATACACTCGTACACGCGCTAGTCGTAAATCCGTAATACCATAAAACACACCGCGTGCGGATACCTCAAGACTTCCTTCTCTCTCTCTCTCTCTCTCGTGTCGCCCTGCAGAAGCCGTAAAATCCGACGCGTACGTTGCTAGCTCTCCTTTTGAGGAATCATCTCTCCCTCCTCCTTTCTGTACTCGGCCTTCGACGACGACGACGATTTACAGGATTAGATTTCCGAAGGGGGGGAACCGGTCGCTAGCTCAGAAGAGAAATAGAGAGAGAGAGAGAGAGAGAGAGAGAGCTTTGAAGAAAATGAGCCGCACGAGCACGCGGAAATCGAATCGAAAAAGGCGGCACAGAGGAAACAGGTTGTCGCACGCGTGTCGTAGGTTCTTGTGCAGCATACATCGACTTTCGGAGCAGGAGATATCGCGCGCGTGCGCTTTGCGTTTATACGTCGGATGTCGCGAGCTCGCTATGTTCGAACGGCTTTTCCGAACGCGATGTGATGTTGTTGCACGCGTGTGTGTATGCGATGCGATGGATAGAATGTTGTTGTATACGTATGTACGTGTGCGTGTATATGAAGACGCGGGATGTTTAGGTATATATATGACGGAAGGATTAAGATTCGTTAGATTGCTTTATGGGACATTGATGGTTATGATTTAAATGGGGGAGATGGAGATGCAAAAGGGGAGAATTTTAAGTTTTCTTGAGAATCGAATGAATGGTTTAGTAATGTAGATGATAGAAATGAATAATTTAATTTAATACTAATTATGATTGAATTGTTTGACCTATGAATAAAAAATACTATATTATATATTTAAACATTATCTTTTAAGGTCTGATATCAAAGTAAGTATTTATAAGAAATATAAATTATTCTATAACCTTCTTCAGAGTAAAGTCGGACATTTGTACAGATTAGTGAATATAGAATAGTGTATGTGTACTTTCAAAGTAATGAAATGAAATTTTTAATAAAAAATGGGTCCATATATACTAAAAAAAAGTAGAAATAAATTTAAGTAATAACATTTGTTTAGTACAGAGTGATTATGATAAAAATTGTAACAAAATATTTTTAACAAAAATAGATACATATACGCAAAAAGTTTTAAAACTAAGCTCTTTGACTCATTTTTATTGAACTAGATGTGACCGTGAATGTGACATACATATTTATTCAGAGTTTTTTAAAATTAGTATATAATCAATGGAGATTTTTAATTTAGATAAATTTAAAGTCCTTAATAAGTAATAAAGTCATATTACAAAAACAAAGTCATTCTGTACGCAGATAATATAGCTTTTCAAAGATTTTAATTATAACAAGGAAATAGATATGGTGTATTCATAAATTTCAAAGATTTATTATCACTATAATTTAACTTGCAGGTAGGAAATATTGATAATGAGAGCGATCGTGATGAAAAGATCGGAGACGCCGTTTACTAGACGCGTGGCGCAGTTCATCATTAAAATTCTTCACGTACATTATACTAGATTTGAACATAAAAGATCTAGTAAAATTTTTTCATAATTATCGTAAGTACAGAAGCTGAGATTATTAAAACATATAAGTATCCCGTAAAATTTATGTGTACGTAATATAATATTTTAAATAAAAATAACCTTGCTGAACTCAATATAGGATTAATTTAAAAAAAAAAAAAAAATGATAACGATAGTAACTTTATTTCTCCGTAGATGGAAACTTCATTGCATGAACTGATAAGATACGATTAATACAGAGAGTGTTATTAAATATTCAATATCGTTACTAGAACAGCAAAAACAGCGGGTGAACGGTGCAAGAAGGTAACGTAAACGACGGTCGCAAGAAAGAGATAAAATAAATTTAATAAAATAATATGGGACAACTAAGACAAAGCCATAATATTTTTCATTTCTTTTTAACTTTTCCAACTCCTGCACTTTTAAAATCACTATATTTTTTCGTTACCACTACTGTTACTACTCTATTCAACCACCTAATGACTAAATCATGAAAACTTATAAAAACCAACCGTATAATTTTAACCAGTAACAATTAACCAACTATTCACCTTCATACTAACACTTTTACAAAGGCAACCTAGAAACCTCCAAAACCAGTACGATTACAATGAAATCCCTCGTCCGTTCGCTTCATCATTACATTTGCTTTTCTCCATCATACCACGCGCATCTCACTGCGATCCCGTTGTCCCAGCGCATCATATACGTGAGCTATCGCGTCGGCCGAATCTTCCCGCGCGTGCGTTTTACGACGTAGCAGCAGCAGCAGCAGCAGCAGCAGCGGTAGAGGCACACTGATGGTTCATCCTTAAGGATCGCGCCCGATAGGCATCTCCAAGTCCCCGACACGACGAGTCAATTGTGCACGAATAAAGAGAGAGAGAGGGGTTATGGTGTCGTCGTTGCGTGTGAAGTGTTCGAGTGAGTGCAGGCCATGTAAAGTGGTTTATAAGAAGTAGCGTGTGGAATGAAGGAGTGTAAAGGGATGCTGGAGTTGTTTAAGATTTTTAAGGTTGAGGTGGGTTTAGTTTTGATATTTTAGATAAAATTTACGGTTTTGGAACGAGATAGTGAATAATGGATGGCAGAAGTACTTGGATACTTGAAGGGATGAGGATAGTTGATTTATAATTTAAAAAATGGGAAAAATAGGTTATTTTAACTGAATTGACAAAGGTGAAAGATTAATGGAAAACAAAGACGCATACCAATACCCATACAGAGATTAAAAAAAAACACAAATATGTAGTTTGACTCTAAACGACTCAGAAAAACTTCTAACTTGTTTTTGCTTACAAAGTATTATTTAGCAGTCAACAAAATTTCAGTCTCACTTTATTTTATAATAATTTCTTTGTCTAATTGCTTCTAGTTTATTCATCAAATTTCTTAAATGTATTCTGTTTCCTATTGCTAATTTTTAAATCAGTATTAAACCATAAAAAGCCTCTTTTAGTTATTTTATTAGATATTTTATATTTTGAATATTGTTATTTTTTGTATTGTTCCTTTGTTTCAGTGCTCTTTGTAAAAAGACCTAGAGTTCATCCACTTCACAAGAAACAATAGAAAATAAAAGGTTTTAATCGACAACCTAAAATTATTTAGATCTGACAATAAACTTCGAATAAATCATAATAAATCCTAAAAATTAACTATTAATCTGCATCTCCTCCTCAAAAACCTACGTAACAAAATGCATCATAAGACAGTCAATATTCACCTAATCATCAAGTTCCTCAACCAGTACCAGCTGGTACGAATACCTATTCGACTTGAAAATCTGTGCATCGAAAACTGAAATCCGTTCAATAAAGCGAATTGCGAAACAATGTCTCACCGAGACGCGCCTTCCAACTACCGGCAAGACGATGAAATTTCATTAGGCAATAAAGCTCAAGCAAAACAGAGAAAGAAGGAAATTACTATTTATACGAAAATAAGGTAGACTGCAGAGAGAGAGAGAGAGAGAGAGAGAGAGAACACGCGATACACTCATCCATCGATCCGAAAGACAGTGCGACGCGCGCGCGGCGGCGGCGACGTAAACTTTTATTTCTCGCGCAGTCGCGGCGCGCTGTTCTTAATACACTTCTTTTTCATCTCCAGACGCGTGCGCTCGCTTTACGCTCGGGGGCAATAAAAGTGTAAGAGACGAGGGAGTAAGATAAAGATAGGTAGGTAGAGGGGAAAGGAAGGAGAAGGAGATAACGCGCGTTGAGATGTCGCGCGTGTGGAAGTTGCGTTGCTGAGGCTCCGGGAATCTGTCGCGAATGGACTGGTACGAAAGTATTAGTAGATAGTGGACTACTTGAGAAATAAGTCCATTTTAAGAGTTACGGTTCTATAATTTTAGTATTTTATCGTATGAAAAAATGCACTACTAAGAAAATCAAGGTCAATGCGTGTTTCAATATTTTGAATCAACTAATGATATTCATTTAAATACAATTTAGGCGTGAAATTATCATATTGATTAATAAACTAAATAAAAATTGATTGTTCTAGAATGCTAATATGAAACAGAATAGCTTTATTGTAACTTTTTAATCTCCTATTCAGCGAAAAAGTGTCTATTTCAATATACACTAAAACAACTCAAGTACCATTGAAATGATTACATCATTGCCTATATTTTATTGTTTCAATAAAATCTCCAACCATTTTTACTTCCATCCAACTTCCAAGTTCTCTCAATCCACCTCAACCCGTAACCACTGTATAGTGAAAGTTCAATCCACCCGTTACACAACGACATCGTCGTCCCAATCTAAACGAGAGCAACACAGCCGTTGTCGCTGGCCAACTGTCACCTACACCGCGTGTGTCACGCTAACACGAATATCGGATACTCTTGCTATATCGTATACGCAGTCCACTTTGGAGATTAGAAAGTGCAAGCATACCTTTCGGAAAAGTCATACAAATAGATACACGCATGTGTGTATACATTAGCATTCAAAAGAAAGCGTTCGATTGTTTCACTAGTATAGCGACTTCATTAGCGCGTGAACAATCGCGCGATGCGGGTGCGATATGATGTACGTGTGAGCGCCTGCGCAGACCGCGAAATTGAATGGCAAAGGCGACGACGACGATGAATGGGATTTTGCTATGTATAAGAGCGAGCGAAGGTGCTTGACCTTGTTTTCGTATGTGTTGGTGCAGGTGGTGGTTGGTAGGTTTGTAGAAGAGATGGAGTTGTTGAGATTGTTACCTCTAATGATTGTGATTGTTCGATCTGAAGTAGATATGTAAAATTTTATTGGCCTACGTAAGGGAATGTGCAGCGCACATTGCCACTTCTAGTAGATAAAGATATGGATTGAGAAAGATTTTTTTTTAAATGATTTTTTGGTACAAGATATCAGGATTATGAATTTTGGATTGAGGAAATGTTAGATTGGGTAATTGTGTAGCTGACAATGATTTTAAATTCTCTTGTTTTTCGCATTAAATTTTATCATGCCGTGAAGTAGATAGTATGAATAAAAATAAAGTAATATTAATAAATAAGTGAAATAAAATAAAATATTGAAGTCTGGAATGTTTATAAAACTCTTTTTGTCTTTTTCGTCACTTGTCAAGATTCTTTTAACATTTAATTTGAATGTCTGACTAATAGTTATTATACTGTATTTAATAATTGGATACATGTAAAAAGTATTCTAAATACTATATATACTGTATATATATATTTGTATAGATAATTAAAATAAAAGTTTATTACTAATTTTTGTTTGTTTATTTATAATTTTATTTGTTAAATCGTAAGGCTTTAACGCAAATGATGTTTTCTATAACTGCTGTCATTAATTATTTAACAGTTTAATATTTTTCAAAAAAATATTAAATATAATGTGTAAAATTTTTTGGTAAGTTTCAATAACTTTACTAGATTAATAGGAAACAAAGTCGTTATTGTCATTTGACAAATAACCTAGACAAGTAAAACGGCTCCAATTACAGAGTCGCACATAGAAAAAACTAAAATTATACCCGTTCTTTTAGTGCACAAGAGAAGCACGAATAAATTGCCGGCTATCACGAAAAATCCAGACTCCCAGGTCTCTTCCAACGACAGGCAAATTCCCAGTCCAATCGAAGCCCAGCATCGCGAACAATACGCGTTACAAAGCCAATGGCGCGTGGTTAACGCTTCTCTCATGCTCTGCGCGATTTTCGGTACGGTCGCTCTTTAATGTGACTTCGAGAGAGGACGATTATTACCGAATCGCGAGTGAAGAGATTATAGAGATGAACGAAGTGAGCTTTCAGTTCGATTTGTTCACGTGAATTATAGTATCGTCATTTTTTACTAGAAGACAAATAATCGAAATATTTTAATTTTTTCGATTTCTAGTTGTCGGGAGAATAAGAAATTAATTACTTCTAAGAAAATATACAACGCAATTATATAATACCTGTAACTTGGTGAATAAGGAAAAATCAGTATGCGTAGCGATGTTCGTGTATACGACAAGGCGTAAAAGCGAATTTAACAGTTCCATAAAAATGAAAAATACGATAGAGTGACGTGCTATCTACATTTTTATGGGTACTTGCTTTTTTTATTAACACATCATTATTCTAAACTATTCCCGCTGAATTTTACTCATTTTTTTTTGCCTTTGAGTTAGCGGTAGTATTTCGGAAAGAAAAACATATTTTATTTCAGAGTCAGAGTTTGAAGGTTTAAGTTAAAGAAATTTTCAATTTATTTTTCGAGATTTTCTAAAATGTGTGTATAACGTTGATTTAAGATTTCTAAAAATATAAATAGATTAACTAAATTAATTTTTCATACCCATAGAATGATTTCATCAATAGCCGAAACTCCGTAGCGAACCAGTATACCGATAAAAAGAAGGAAACCTTTACCACATCAACCATTCCACGCGGAATAAGCTCCATTTTTCCACGTCCCATTATCCCGCCTCTTATTCCCAATTACCTCTTCGCTCGCACTGGCATCGAAAAAATCCCAAATTATCGCATCCGGGAAACCGGACGAACTGCTGTACTTCCATCATATACACACACACACACACACACACACACACACACACACACACACACACACACACACACACACACACACACAC
>JAYJLV010099583.1:0-12204 GCA_036873485.1 Torymus texanus | reverse complement strand
AAAAAATCATTTTAAGACTTTTTTGTCTCAAAAATTTTTTTCACCGTTACAAAGCTTCCTCTTTGAGGAAGCAAAAAGTAATTAAACTTCAAGTTAGCACAAAACTTATACTTCTCATAAAACCTCTATATTCGTTCAGAAAAATCATCCTTTTCACTTTTTTACCGCCATTCCTATCTCTCTCTAATTAATAAAAAAAACTTTAATTATCCTTTAAGTATATTTACCCAACGAGCGCTCACTCGGTCAGTTTGTCTTTAATAAATTACATAAAGTCCACTGTAAATAACCGGCACCGATAGGACCTCGACTCACCTCCTGCACGGTACGAAGAGTCAGTAGCGACCAAAGTTTTTTCGTTAAAATACACTCATCTCGAGTAAATATTACTCTTAGAGTACTAACCGGAACTAAAAAAAAGTGGTGCTGTACGTTTGGGTCGAGCAGGGATCGGTGCTATCTTACGCTCGCTGCAGGAATAGTAGTATAGACCACGAAGAGAAGATGTGTATATAAATATATAGATACACGTATATAGGTGTGTAGATCGAGAAGACGAGGACATCGCGCGCGCGCGTAAATGGTGGAAGAAATTATTCATAAGAGGTGCCAAGGGTGTGTGCAACAAGACGAAATGAGATTCTTGTAGCAGGTTGAACAAGGCTACTCGCGCGCGCGCTCGCTAGCGATACGGATCGGCGCTAATGTTTGGTTTACAAGCCTCTCTCTCTCTTTCTCTCTACCTCAGCTATACGTTCATTCTGCCGCTTCGCGCCCGCGCGGTCACGTATGTATCGCTCTCGACTATACACCCGCTATATACGGAATTTTAAGGAGCGAGAGGGAAAGAGAGAGAGAGAAGAGCAGAAGCTCACCGTCAGGGTGCTTTGCATTTATCGTTCACCCGCAGGCCGCCTGCAATATTCATAAACGGCGCTTGCGCTACTACTACTACTACTACCACCGATGCTGCTGTAGCTTCTAGGAAAGTCCATCCAGAGAGAGAGAGAGAGAGAGACGGTGTCTCCTCTCTGCGATCGTATCAGCCGCGCGCTAGATATGGCGCACGTGCGGTGGCACGACATCGGTGCTGCGCATCTCTCCCCCGCACTTGTCGTTCTCGTTATCTCTCCGGCACGGGCGCGCGTGCACGGTCTGACTTTTTACCTACTCTTTCTCAAAGTAGCCGATGTGTGTGTGTGTGTGTGTATGTATGGGAGTCTAGCACGGCGATTGCTATCCAAGTGAGATGTCTGGCGCGGTCGGCGCATGTGTATAATGACTGCGTGTTGTCTTAATTTTAATGGTTGTTAACATTGTGGGTGCGGTGTGAATAAAACTTTTCCTACTTGTTTTGAAAAGAAAAGAAAAATGTCATATGTCTTTAATATTGATGATTTCTTTTTTACTTTAAAGATTAAAATATATAGAAACGTCATTTTTATTAAAAATTTCATTTGTCAAATTCTTATCTAATTTTTAATCATATATACAAATATAGTAAAATTTTGTAAAATTAATATTATTTTATATGATTGTTGTAATGTGTTAATCAAATAGAAGTATTTTGAATGAAAATTAATTTAACAATCGTATACAATTCATCTAAAAAGGCTACTAATATTGAAAATATAAATATTACCAAATGTAAATAACAACAATTACATTAAAGTGAGTAGATATAATTATCAAATAAAAAGCAAAATATTGTTCTTAACCATAAAGTTTAAGTATACAAAAAATAAATAATTTATAGTTCAACATCTATATACCAGGAACCCATCATCACCATTTTTTTCCCGCAACCACAACAGCCCGATCGACAACTGAACACTTTCTAAGCGCAGAGTTACAAGAAATGCAACAACTTTATCAAACAGATCGTGGCACATCTTAATCTTGCATCTATAGTGCAAGAACAGCCGTAAATGCGTTCTTATACACGAGAAAAAGCTTTATCGTCGATGCAGCGGCAGCTTCGCTCTATACGTTAAAGAGCACACGCCGTATAGTTTAAAATGTGCCGCACGATTCGCGCGCGCGGAAATCTACAACGCTCTATCTCTCTAAGTCTGTAGATGATGCTGAGAGCGATGCGTTGTTTTTACTATGCGCCAACGAGCGTCCGACGACAATGCATATATCGTGAGTTTTTCGAGGAAGGTCTTCGTGTTAAATTGAGATGTTACTGCAAGAAAGAGAGAGAGAGAGAGGCCGAGTTGTTTGCTTATAGCTTTGGGGTCCTTTGTTTTTTCGGTGGAAACGGGGACTTAATTAGGCGCGTGCGCGTGCCCTCAGGCCCTCGGCATATATTATAGCGCGTGGGCCTCTTCTTGAGAGAGGGAAGAAAGTTTTGTAAAAAAGAGAGAGAAAGAGAGAGAGATGGGATCTTCATTGCTCGAATGTCCTTTCCCGGGAGTAAGAGAGAGGGTCTGCTCGGTTGAATTCACGTGTATACACTTATGTATATAGGTATACTACAGGCGTATATCTATAGGGTCACGAGCGAGCCTGCGAGAGCGCCGATGAAATATGTATTGGCAGCGGCGCGAGGGTGCGAGTGTACGTGACGAAATAGAGAAATTGAAAAATGCGTATATGACAAGATGAAATTCAACGAGGCTTATTGATTATGCGGAGTGGCGCCTTTATGGGAGAGGACTGGGTCACACGCACGCAAACAGGTATATATACACACTTCTATACTTTCCAGCAACTCAAGTTATGTCTTTTTCATGTTAAAAGCGAACTTTTGATCATTTTATATATACGATGTAAGCTCGAAACTCACTTTTCTCATATATATATAACAGTATGTGTTTGTTCTTCTTTTTTTTCGTTACAAAACTTTGATACTATTTCAAAAGCTAATAGTATAGATATTTCGAATTCGATGTGTATTTCTTTATAGTAAGTAACAGACGGTATTACGTAGAAAGCAAGTGTAATATATATGCAAGATTATGAAGACGACTCCTCTGGTCCGTGACAAATAAAACAAGAATGCAATCTAGAAGTGTAATAATAACAGGAACTTGATAATAATAAAATACTTCTCTCGCTATCCCTCTCCCTCTCTTTCGTTTCACAAGATTATTAATATTTGCAAAGCTCTGCTCTCCCGTGAAATTAAAAAGTCTGCCAGGGACAATGGGGGTCATGTACACAGTACTGCTGCTACTGCTGTGAACTGACACTCGGTGGCAATATCATGCGACGAGGGTGGCCACTATATATATATATATATATATATACACATGCCGCATAGGAGAATGCCCGCGTCTCTCGCAACTGCGAGCGCGAAGAAGAAGAAGAAGAAGAAGAAGACAAGAGCTTCAGTGTCTATGTGTATATGTCGCAACGACGCGACGGAATTGAAAAGGACGTCGGAAGGATGTCCCACCCCGCGTGTGCGCCCTGATATTCCTCTTCTTTCTCGCGCTTATATTCTCTCTCTCTCTCTCTCTCTCTCTCTCTCGCTGTGTGTAAGATACCGGAATAATGCGGTCGTCTATACTGACGTGGTTTTATGCATTGCGTGATGTTGATGTAACGAATATTATATATGCCGCGCAGACACGGTATAATGAGAAAAGGGATCGGAAGGAGAGAAACGTGTGCACACTGCCGTCCGTTCTTTGGCTATATACGCGGCCAAGCGCGATATATATATGCGCGTGGGCTTGGAAAATATGGGATGTCATGGGTGGAAAATTGTACTGAGATAAAATACTGTTCTGCCTGTGTAGTGAGTGTATGTGATGTTTTCGAAATTCTTGGTTATATGCATGAAATTTTTCATATACGTATATATATATATATTATGAAGTCCGTGAAGTATATTTTCGAAAAATGTAATAACATGCCTTTTATTTTCGCGCATGACAGTTGTGAAGTCTCTTATACTTGGTAAATTATATACAAAAGCGATTTAATTATTGTTACATTTTGTACGAGAAAATACAACTGCAACGTAAAGAACTTTAATGGCTTCATCGTGGAATGTATAATAACGTAAAAACATGAATTACATCATTCAAATTGCCCTGAATTTGAACTGTACTTTTCACGTGACGGACGCGCAAAAGAGCGACATTAGGGGACACGACAATTTTAATATGAAAGTGCAGTATAAAATTAGAAACACGTGACCCCTCTTGTCTCGCGCCCAGTCTTTTTTCTCCTCGTCTATACGTCGTCGTAATGTGCACTTTGTTACATGTATATACTTAGGCATTAATATACCTGTATACGCGCGTATTTTTCACCCATCAGGTATATTTCACGAAATGCCATGCGTGTGAGTCTGCACATACACATACACACATATAAATATATATATATATATATATATGTATATGCACGTAGAAAGATATAAGATACAATGCCGCGACGTCGGCGCAACGTGAGAAAACGTTCGCAACACGCCCCTAAATTATTAGCTATACGTATTCAAATGATCATCGTCGGCTCGCGCATATAGCCCCAGTCGCATAGGGCGGCGTGGGCGGGACACAATTTTTATGGGCTCTCTCTCTCTCTCTTTCTCTCCTTTTTCCTCTTCTTTTTCTTCGTCTGCTTATCGCTTTTACATATAAACGCGTGTGCCTGCACCGTATGCTCCTATCGTGCACGCGCAGTGTATTATAATAATGTGCGTCACCGATGAGGCAAATTGAATTATGAGACATTTTTAAAGAAGGAAAATTTCCACTCAAACAACGCATTACGTTGTACAATTTTACAATTTTTAGATATGATTTTAAACAGAACTCAATTTATTATTATCATTCAAAAGTGTTGTTATTAAAGTAAAGTTTGAAATAATAGCAAAGTAATTAAATAAGACTATTTAAAATTAAACCCCAGCTACAAAGAAGAATTACAAAAATAATAATTTATTTTTTGGCTCCAAGTAATCTTTGATAACTTTACAAAATGATAGAACCCACTTAATTAACTTTCTTCAAAAGATAATATTTGAAATCATAGAATACCTATTGTAATCTGTATCTAATTTTAATTCTGTATTATTTAATTCTCAAAATTAAATATTCCGATAAAAATCATTAAAGAAATTCTTATGTCAAAACTCTAAATAAAAAAGATGATTATATAGAGATTTAAATACCTTGAACAAAAGTCCTGTAAGATTCTTTAAAAAAATAATAACTTCAATAATGATACTATTTTATGAAGATTCGTATATTTGTATGATTAATCACGATGCAGTTGTTGAAAAATTTTCGACAGTTTTTCAATATTGAGCTACAACTTTAAATATTTATTTCAAACAATCTCTATCAAACCAGTTCATATTAGTATAATACATCCCCGTTTGATTTTTATAACGATACGAGATCATCCCCATTTCGACGCAAGCATTTGTATTACAATATTGATTTAACTGACTATTATTATGAATTGAAACTTTTTTATCTTTTTCCGGCACTGACCAAAATTTACAGTCTTTGTTTTTTATTGATAGCAAAAAGTATTCCGTTGATTTATAATGGTTACATACTATTTCTTCTGCATCTTCCCCTACAACAAAACAGAACAAAATAACTAAGTAGTTCCTTATACGGAAGAATGTAAAAATTCATACATGATTCATATGACATCACTTACGAAAATTATCTGCAAGCTGAGACGATGGTTCACCAACAATTAAGTTAACAACATCGTCAATTAAAAAAGACCACAGCCAATTTTTTCTTGTTCCAAACGACCGTGCACATCCAGGTTGATTATTTCCGTTATTAGGATAAAAATCGAGATGGCCTTATAGTAAAAGTATTATAGACACAACGAAATCAATCATATAATAATATATATAAAATTAAATTTGATATATCCCTAGTGAAAGTAAATGTTTAGATGAAACGATAAATGACGAGAAAATTAATACCAGTCCCGTACCACAAGTAAAACACGTTTTAAAATCTATTTTTTACAATTATTGACGTGGAAAATGAACTCAATTCTGAGCAGCCTGTTGATTCAATGTTTTCAAACTAACAAAAATGTCATAATCGTCGTAATAACAAACGATTCAATAAATTGATAAGTGATAGTTAAATACAGATTAATGTTTATACTTAATCAGTTTATATAAAGTTATTATAAAATAGGAGATAAAATCCATTTTATAAAATAAGAGAAATTGACTGGAAAAGAAGATTTGCTTATATTTAGAAACTAATTACTTCTAATAGTCTATTGTTTCAGTAATTACCTATTGGTCTGTACATTCCTAAATAACTTCCATTAGGATCGCTGTTGGTGTGAATGACATCGATAAAGTCTACATGGGATATATTTAATGGCGATTCTGAATTGACATTTTTAAAGCATGGATCAGCGGGATCAAGAGCAGTTATTCTATTTACAGTCATTGAACTTTTCAGATTAGCACCAACCTGACCTGCAATATGTGCACCCAAACTATGGCCGATTATGTGTAAGTGTTTCCAATTTTTAGTAAGTTGCTTTAAGGTAGTAATAAATCTTGCGAAATAAATAAAGTGTATATCAATTTACTAACAATAAGAACAAATAATTGAAAGTTTTATATGAAATATTATAAAAATATATTCTAGTAACATGTATATACGTACTCGGCAATGCTTTTTGCGATTGTATTTAGATTATAAACTCCAGAATTATAAACCATTGTATTATTTTCAAACCCTATTCGTCTTAAATAATAATATTGCACAGCCCAATTAACTGCAACAACATTTACACTTTCCTGAAATGTTTCAAAGTATTTAAGTCGAATTGATTGATTGTTCAAAAATTACATCTTACCGATTTTAGTAATTCTGCCTCTACTGAACGTATCCATGGCTCATAGTAATTGCGGCGATAACCATGAATAAGTACAAAAGTATTGTTATTCTCTCTGAAATTATTGTAGTATTTTAAATCTTGTGCATTGTCTACTCTATACCCGTTCTTGTGCTTTGAAGTCGAGAGATAAAAGTAAGTAGTAACTCTCATTTCTATTCCAGGAAAACGTTCCAATAAATCAGTTATGAAATTTCGACAACTAAATTCTTGAGCGGTCACAAAAATAACTAAAATTGTAACAAAATGTAACACTAAAAACAGTAATGTTCTTATTGCTAACATCTTTCGTATTTCTTACATATACTTTTATTTATATTTACGTAAAGAGTAAATTGTTTATGACATTAATACTTAAAAAAAAAAAGTTTAATGAAATAATGTTGCTACGAGTCTACGCGACAATTACTATTTTAGTATTTTACATTTCAATACAATATTTTTCTCAAAGAAATTGATAAATATTATTTCAATTGTATAAGTTTATTGAATTAAATATACGCGTATCAATATAAGTAAAACTAATAAGGAAAATTTAACCATGCAATTTAAATTAACCAGTCTTTAGTTCACTTTATCAGTTATTACCAATTTAATTGTTATGAAAAAAAAGACGAGAAAAAAAACCATAATCTTTTATTTGGGTAGGAAACTATTATAATGACGTTAGCCGGGCGCTACTTCAGTACCCCGGGCGAGTTTGACCGCGCGAGCGCAGTGGTGGGCGAGCTTTTAACGACTTTTGCCCCCTCGTTCGTTGCCTTGTTTATTCCAGCCCGCTAGGGACGAGAAAGTACTTTCGGGGCGCTAGCACTCTTCAGTTGTCTCGGCTAGTGAGGTCTGGGAATAGGAGGACAAGAGAAGAATAATGACGGAACGGGAAAAAAGTTTGGGTAAACAGATTTAAATTCGCCAACTGGTACAAATTAGTTTCCACTATTTACCATGCTATTAAAGCGAATAAGATGTTAACTATCGAGGTATTAATTATAATATTACTTCAGAATTATTGCGAAATTTCATTTATCTTCTATTTATAAATGACTACAAAGTCAAAATATTTGCCTATGCTATCTAACTAATATTTTGTTAATGCATAAATAAATAAATGTAAAATAAAATTGATATATTACAAAAACTGTAAATTTCGTCCGTTCTCATACCTCCAGATTTCAATTGCCCAAAAAAGAGTGTTTGAAAATACTCACGAGTATTCGCTATATTTACAGCTACAGAAAATCCACGCAGCCGTATGGCAGCTCCTAATTTGACAACGCTATTTAACCGTGAAAGAAGTGAAAGAATCTTCGACGGTTAGAGCTAAACTTCAAACACATTTAGACGTAATCCAAGAGAGTGGCGCGTGCCACAAAAGAGAGTCAAGAGAGAGAGAAAGAGAGAGAGAGAATCACGCTATAACTGTATACACATAGAGGTACACAACGCAAAAGGGACTCCTGGAAGCATATGGCGTAAGCCGTAAAGCCGAGCAATGGCCCACACCCCCACGCCCCTTGCATCTCTCGTCCCGCGCGCGCTCGCGCACCAATGGATGCAAACTTTCGAACGTGTGCTCTCCGCTCGGCACGCGTCCTTTCTACCGCGCAATATATACACACGATGCACCCATGAGAGAAATACCTCGCGTACGAGTGAGAGAGAGAGAGAGAGAGAGAGAGAGAGAGAGAGAGAGAGAGAGTATCCCTTTTAACCGAGCGCGCTATCAAGACAAATAAGTTGGTTGCGTGAGGAGCTTTAATTATCAAGGCGTGCCTTGCGCGCGCGCGCTTTTGTTATTGTTACGCGGAATCTCGTATGTCGAGTAGAGCGCAGGCTACATTATGTATAGCCAAGGGAGAAAGCCCAAGTGCTTATTCCCAATTTCTCTCGTTTTTTTTCGAGGACGAGCAGCAACAGCAGCAGCAATGTTACGCCCCTTTCGGAGTCCGGCAGGAAGGCGGTGAGCAACAATGCGGGTGGGCGGTTGTGTTTTTTTTTCGAGCGTAGGACGGGTAAAAAAAAATCAATTACACCGGAAAGTTGGACGAGCTGTGGATGTGATTTATCATAAAGGTGTTAGCGGTAGAGAAAGAGAGAGAAAGAGGGGAGAGGCTTTGCTGAAATATGAGGACGATTTTTAACTTTCTCCTTTTCGACGCCTCCCGCGGGCTTTCAAATGCGGGAAGCTTATGTCTTTAGGGGGAATTAGTTTTTGAACGAGTGGGTTTGCCGCTTATATACGTTATGTGATTGACGAAATTAGGAATTTTTTGAGGTTATTGAGAGAGCGTGAAATGAATTTTTTTTTTATTTCGTTGTAGTAGCTAATAATATTAGGATAATATTAAGGATAATATTAGGAATAATATGAGGTTGCAATGAAATGAAAGACATATAATACAGAAACTTATATAAATATACCAATAGATTTTAATTCATTTCTATATACTTTTATCTATTGATACTTCTACATATCTACTTCATTATAAAATACCAATTTTAATCCATTAAACAAATTTGAAAAAGTCAAGGTACAATATAATACCAATGAAATCGTAATGAATAACTACACTATGTGTATATAACTTTACGTTATCATCTATAATAAAACAATATATATGTGGCTTCCTGGAATAACCGAATAAGTCGAAATTTCAAGTTTCCGAGAAAAACGGGTTTTAATGTTCAAACTTATATGTAATATCGGAAGAAACGAGATGAGTTGCGATACTTGACTAGTCAATTGACACATTCAAAACACATTTTTACACGCTGGTTTCAACAGATAATACATTTTCTAATGCCTTAAAAACGAGTAAGACCTGAAAAAATATGGACTTATCTGATAGTGCGGTTCACGATTATTTTAAAGCGTATTCTTTAATTTAATTATGAAATGGATCAATAAATTACAAAATTAGCAATTGTTCAATGAATTCTTATAACTTATTCAAGAAGTTTCTATTTTTCTGACATTTCTATTAAATTTTCGACCATTTTTATTGTATTTGTATTATACTAGTATTGTAAAATTCTAAAATGTTTATAATTTGAAAGTGTATAGGAATTTTTTAAATAAACAGATAAATATATATTAGCCATGATATTCACATTTAATTATAATAGATAAATTAAATTATAACTACGATAAACGAACAAAATGATGGACTTATCCGGTTATACCGGGCAGAAAATTTGAAAAATAAACTTATCTGGTTACGTTTTGGGTGAATTATAGCTTTACGGTAATATATTTGCTACTACTGAAAGTGAAATGAAAAAAGCCTTTATAAAGATACAAAATCCGGGGTTATCTCGATTTTCCAACAAAGTGGACTTATTCGGTTATTCCAAGAAGCCAGAAATATATTCAACCGGTAAAAATTATAAACACGTAAAATTAATCAGAACCTATATAATCACGAAAAGAATCAGTTTACAATTAGCCTTAGCAACCTCCCAAGAATCCATCGAGAAGGATCATTAATCAATAAAGACACTCACCCGCTATTCCCGCAGATAAAGAAAGTTGCTGACGGGAAAAGTCGGGACCTGGCGCGTGCGGGGAACGTAAGCAGAGGAAGAGAGAAAGATAGAGAGTCTCTTGGGTGACCACCTGCACGCGTGCGAGTTGCACCCTCCGAATAGAAAAAAAACACACACAAAGGAGAAAGGACGCCAAAGAAAGAGAAAGACAAGAGAGAGAGAGAGAGAAAGAAAAAGGCAGACAGGCAGGCCGTAGCCGCAATTTCACGCGATCGACTCGGCGGTAAATTAAAAACTAATCGTTTTCCCACTCGTGCTCACGGCTTGCTGGGTGGCTCGTGCCTCGCACCCAAGGGATATATACCCTCGGTGTGGTGGTAGCGGCGGCAGACGTCGAGTGTATCGATTATCAGAGATATTAGCGCGCGTGAGCCCGGCGCCTCGAACAGCCGTCGATTGACCCCTTGGTCTTAGATAGAGACTTTCCTCTCTCTCACTCACGAGTCGTCTTCCAATTCCCTTACTCGGCTATTCTATTTTTTTTTTCTTATTTTCAATTTTCGTGGTTCTATAAGCAGACACCGGCGCGGTTTCCACCTTTTTCGTGTGTATATATATATACCATCTAGAGACGCGTTGCCCTCTGTCGCGTCGCGCGCTGCACCTCGCACACAATGCTTCGAATTCTTTTTTTTTTATTCTTTCTCTTATTTTTTTGCTTTCAAGTGCCGTACGAGGGCTGCCGAGGAACAATGAGCTAAATGAAACATCACCCGGCGTACTGTGACGAATTTGTACGAGAGGAAAATGCCTGCGGTTTTCGTATATATAGGTGTATATATGTATTGGAAAATTCATTGGACCTTATTGTTAGAATCGATAACTTAATTATAGGAAATTGTATTTTTTTTTTTCATCGATGATTTTATTTGAAATATGTAGGTTGGGTTGATATAAATTTTTGTTGCTGCAACGTATACCTTTAAAAAATGGAAATTGATATTTCTTGCGATTTATATATACATAACGAATTAATAAAGAATATTCGTATATTGTAAATTACAATATGTATATATAAATATATATTTACAAAAGCTTTGAGAATTATTTTATGAAATATTGACAGATGTTATATAGGATTTTTATGCAAATGTTCCAAGCACAATCAATTCGAGTGAACTGATGCGAGTGAACTAGTTTGAAAGTATAAAAAGAAAAGCATTACGTCAATTGAAATGTCAATCGGACTTCTCTCCGCGGCGACTATCCTTCCGCTTCCTCCATCTCCTTTCTCCCCCACAAGTTTTGCAAACTTTCTCGACTTACTTTAAATATGATTTGCGGGCACTTTCTTTCTGGACTTCTATAACCGACATGTAAAATCGTTCTTAAATTTCATTCCATACCCAATAAAAAAAAACTCTGAAATAACTTTATAATTGAAAAATCTCTTCAAACATAAAACTCTTACACAATTGAAAGAAAAAGAAAAAAAAACCCTTTGTATCATTGTAGAAATCCTTAAAAATTCCTATCACAAGCATCTGATTAATCGGAAAATTACTCTTTCCTCATTCCCTCCAATTCACCAATCCACATACCCTCACACACACACACACATACACTCCTAACGAACTAAAGCAAATGACGCCGGGGCGAATGCATCATCGCGATCACAGGCAGCGTTCGAGCTGCAGTGTTCGGCAAACCCCGTTTGACCCTTCGCTGCCACCGCAAAAGAGCGCCGAGCCCCGAGCACAGCACTGCATACGTCCTCAAGTCCTCCCCGTATATATATACTTAGTTGAATTGGGCAGTTTGAAGAGCTAGGGTTTCTGCTTCCCAGAGTTATATGCTTGACTAAAG
>JAYJLV010099552.1:0-12204 GCA_036873485.1 Torymus texanus | reverse complement strand
AGACTTTTGAAGGTCTGGAATTTCTCATGAGGCAACATCTCGTTAATAAAGATTTTATGATTCGGCATGCAGGCAGCTGACACGAAGCCAAACAGTTCGGGATCAATATCATTGGTAGTGAAACAGTTATTAACGAGCGAGCGCTTGGCCCTTACTGCATCCCTGACTAGGCTCGGACTTCTGAGCCTGACTATACAGGAGGGAAATGCGCCAGATCATGATGCCAAACTCCCCTCCGCCTCCCTGCCGATTCTTTCAGGCGTGCCCCGGATCCGAAGAACGCGTGTCCCAACAATTCTTGATTTTTCTAAGTTGGGAAGGATAGCATTGAGCCCTGCAAAGGCGATTTGGTTTACTACATCCTCGGATACATCGCAATCTTTTTTTATAATTCCACTAATAACTAATTCACAGGGCTTAAAATCATCAGACCCAGAGCTTGATCCGGGCACGCCCAAGAGTACGGGCTTATCTGTGCGCACGCATCATTGGCTGTATGGATGGGGCTACCAGTTTCACAGTTCGCGGAGTTGATTTGCGATTTTTTCCCTATATACGTAGTATCCCTGCGAGCACACTGGAGATCTTGATAGCTGCTAACCCCATTGTCTAATTTATCATTTAAAATAGGTATTTTGTTTGCTCAATTACTCCTCGAGAGCCGATATCCACGTCGTCAGCTCCGCATTGGTGTTAGATTCCGCACCACTCGAGGCGGTAGCGGCGCTGCGCGACACAAAGTTTCTGCTCCCGAGAGGCCTGAGCTCATCCAACTGCTTCTCAAGCATGTCAAATCTTTGAAATAAAAGCTCCAGTGTACTTACAGGGATGAGTACATTTGTAACGCCATCTAGGTTTGCATCCCCAGCGGTGGGGGCAGCACCCGGGTGGCGGCGTCAGAGGGTTTCGCGAGCGGCGATGATGTTGTTGATTCTCTTCCAGTCGTCCTTTTCTTAGGTGTTGTTAATGACGCCTGAGTACCAGTAACCCGCCCGTCACTGTCTCTTGACTTTTGTGTTTGCGCCTGCGGGCAGCTTACCCGCTTGGCACCTCTCTCTGGCGCTCGAGGCCCCTGCGCTACGGCAACCTGCCCCGCAGTCTCGGCAGTATTGCACCGTACTCGCTGCTTGCTTGGGCGGGAGATCGTAGCAGCCGGCGTCGATGATCCGAGAGGCGCGCGATGGTGGGGGGCGGCATTAATTGAGATACAAAAGGCACTATAAATAAAATTACAAATTAACACAAGAAAAAGAAAGAGATGACTTCGGGAAGAGGAGCATAGCGAAATGCCCGGAACGTCGACAAAAACAAAAATATAAAACTTTGTGTTTTTCTATTCTGACACACTTAGTGGACTGCTGGACTATTCCTTTCATCACATTAACAAATACCCAAATTCGATGTCATTCATCTCCTCATCAGTCAATGAAAATGTTTCATAGAAAAAGTTTTGTTTAGAAATTATATATAATTTTTAATAGAAATTTGGTAACATCGCAACAACCACGGCAGTTATAAGGGATACAACACAAACACCATTTGAAAGTCCCTATTCATCTGAATGGCTAACCAAGGAGTACAAGTTTTGTCAACCAATCGCAATAAGTTCGATCGTACAGCCGAATGGCTGGACATCTAGGTAGAAAATTTTATGTTAGATTTTTTCGGCGATATATTATGGTATATGTATAATTAAATAAATTTAAGGTAAAATAATATATGTAACGTACTTAATTTAATAACGAAGTTTTAATAGCGATTGTGTGATATATAATATTTTATTTTGTAATATGAGTGTATTATTACGTGATTTGCACGTGGGTATTTTCACCAGGAGAAAATCCAGATAGATATCTAGCTTACTAAGTATCGTCTAACAACATGAGCAGCTGTCTAGCCGGACTAATATCTAGTAGGGTTACCTAGCTAGCAGCTTAGAATCATGCATCACACATGACCAGCTTGATAACTAATTTTTTACTAGATTTTGCATGAATTCATTAAAAATGTTTATACCTATAAGTCCACTATGTGACGAGGATTCAACCCAAAGGCGAAATACTCGTCGAGTCGCACTTAGCAGCGCCTGCCTTGGCCCTTGCTCATGTGTGTATACTGTAATGCCCACCGGTGAGCATTACAAGTTAAGCAGAAGAAAGTTGATCTTTGGCCATATCCCGAGTAGAAAAGCCTATGTTAAGAGAAAGGTGCTTGGTCGAAGAAGGCCCCAGCAACCCTCATACAATCTCTGCTAACTCACTTACATGGGGAAACTACCTAGCTACGAAGGCACTCTTGTAAAGGAGCATGACGAGATCCTAGTGCTAAACCCATGCTCGTTCCTGCTGAAGAAGAGAAGATCCGGAAACCCCTGCTGAAGATGGAAGTCCTGGCAGCGCCACTGCTACCATATACTAAACCCTTCTGACATGATGAGGCGTCAGAAGGCGAATGGCGTTCCAATTGTAATAAGAACCAAATAATTAGTGTATTGAGCATACTGATTATAAGGGGAATAAGTCTGAGGCATGCAAGCAGTAAGCAAAACTTAGTAGTTTGGACTGGGAGCTCAGCGACAGGCCAACCATGGCCAGAATGGAGCACGACGCCACTATTTTTCCCAGCTTCGCAGCCTCCAGCACCTGTGATACATCAAGATAATGTGATTGCCGTAGGGAACAGTAGCTAGAGTAATTAAACATACCCTGCCATGCTGATGGAATCAAGATGACACCGCCGGCTGCAGAAAAGGTGAAGAGGCATATGACAGGACAGACTGCTGGCAGATAGCTATGCTGGAAGGTGCTGTTGCGTGGAGAATTAGCCTCACCCGCGTCGACTTGTGTCCTGAAACAACAGCGGAGACTACCATAAGACTAGGAGCGAGAAGCAAGGAGACAAATGACACTGATCTCACCTAGACAGCCGTGCTCTGAAGAGTCGCATGGTGAGGTCGACCTAACAGTTTCTGGCAGTCAGCCAAGCTGCTTCTCGCCGTCGTCAAGTTCACCATCTGAAGTCCCTCCTCTGCCAGCCGAACCTCGTATACACTCGTCGTCGATCACTGGACCCGCACTTCTCCCGCTGAACGTGCACACGCGAACACCGGTATGAGCACGTAGGTAAACAACAGCGTGCGCACCATCACCACATGCGTCAGATGAGAGCGAGAGAGAAAGCGAACTCAGTACACGAAAAAGAACGTATGGTGGCGTTCGCGACCAGGGATTGAGTGATTGCGATCGGCCGTCGGGGGGCGCTCGGCCATTCCAGTGTGAATCGCAGTCGCGAGTAGTCGAAAAATTAAAGCAACTTCACACGGCCATTTTCTTCGATTAGTCTGTTTCCTTCGCCACGAAGAAGCTCATCGAGAGAACATCTGTACTCCTATTGTACCTGCCGCCACCACTCCACGCCAGTAGGATACACCATTTTTAGTCGTAGTTGTAAGTTGTAGTTTTTTTCTCTCGTAATTTTCGTCGTCGGAGACGAAGCAGACACCAAGAGTAACAAAGACATTTGTTGTTGAGACTTTGTTACTCAACTGGGTGAAACCTGCTCGTCTTACATCTTTTTTTTCTTTTCTCTTTTTTTGTTGATGATTTTGGAAGGAAAGCTAAGCGCCTTCAAAATCACATATGCTTTTTGTTAGTAGCTTTTTTCTTTGACACATCTTTTTTATTACTCGAGGTAACTCATATTTTTTTGAGTATTTTGCAGTGCTTTTGAAAGATTATCGCATTTGCGAGGATCTCAAGTAGCCTCCCAAGAGAATTTTGGTTATTGGCCTCCTGAGTAACAAATTCTCGACTAAGCGTGTGGAGAGACTCACCTCTTATCGTAGGTTATAAGTCAGTTCGTTTGTTCTTTTTTTTGTCTTCCTTGGTAGTAAGTAATTTCGTTAGTTTGTTGTTGGAATGGCTTCAAATAATGAAGAAAATCAGCTACCCGAAATAGCAACTGAAAAGGCGCGTCTGGAGACCGTCTTCAAATCCTACAATCAAGAAAGGATATTCCAGCTACTGAAGACTAGTAGGTTACGTAGAGAGGGGAGTTTAGTAGTTTTAATAGATCGCCTGGTTAGATTTGATTTACGTCGATCGTTTGGAGCAGAAGCAGCTCAATGGACGTCGATCAGGACAACGACCTATCAAGAGGATCATTGGTACCTGGATTGGAACATGACGAGTCCTTCGCTGCAGAAGCTTCTGGGGAAGTCGTAGGCGACGCTACGAGCGTGGTAGACGTGGTATTTAACTCCACGGTGATGGAAAATGTAGACCAACCTACGCTGGCAATGACAGCCGGGTCAAATGGAACAACAGTTGCAACCAGTAGTGTGACGTCCGGGATAATGTCGATACAAGACATTGAAAGGCCTTCTCGAAAGGATCAAATTTTCAGATTCTCGGTGCTATCCCAATTCCAAACGAGGAAATCTATACTCGGCCAGTAGCGAATAACTTGGCATCGCATGGAATAAATCCCTCACAGCCATCACTAGATCGACAAAATCAGTCGGGGATATCAGATGCTATGGGACTTAATCCGCAGTCACTTGCGGAAGAAAATAATAGCTCGTCGTTCGTGAGGTAAGGTTCTCTCCCGGGAGTTGACAATAACGTAGGCTTATATCTTCCAAGCGTGGGTTACCCAGGGCCTTATCCGCCAATATACCCACCACATGGATATTACCCGCTCATGGCATATGGGCTAGCCTACGGGCAACCTCCTTACTCCATAGATTATCGTCATACCTCTCAATTCGACTCTCGGTCGATGTCATTTTCTCAGCCCTCGATGACAGACACGTCGAAATGTTCTTTGAACTTTGCTACGACATTTCAACGAGAAACGAGGACAGGCACTTTATTGCAAAAGTGGCAAGTTAGTTTCTCTGGAGCGTACAAAGAAGACGTCGAAGAATTCATTGAGAGAATAAAAGAATGTCAGCATTCACTAAGCGTGACTGACGAGGAAATTCTTAAATTAATACCATCAATATTGTTTGGATCAGCCCGTTTTTGAGCAAGGCCCTTGAATAGAAGTTGAACCATGAATGATTTCTTCAATTTAAGATTGTTGTTGGATAAAGTCGTACCGAAAATGTTGGAAGCGCAGCTCGAAAGAGCATATCGAAACCTACACCCCTCTCTCTATCGTTTCATATTTAGAGATCAATTTAAGTCATTTGAGGAACTGCATATACTAGGACAGAGAAAAGAAGTTAGGAGAGAAAAAGTGAAGACCTATCGGCCTCCACCACCTGCTGAAGCGTCTCTCCTCCCAAACTTTGAGTGCAAGATAAAAAACCGAGTGAAGGCTGCAGTGATCAATACCAGCAAAGAGAGGATGGAGCAAAGCGTAGCGGCAATGAAGGAAACATCAAAGGGATATACCGTATTGAAACGTCGTGAGGACACACCTCCAACTGCACCAGTAGGAACGGCGCAGGATAAAAATCCCACTAAGACAAAAGGTAACAAAGGAGGGAATCACAAGACACAACAATCCCTGTTAGTCAGGAGTAGTAGTTCGTCAACCAACTCATTCACAAGGGGAAAAAGCGGAGCAGTAGACACATGCTGGGTATGTTATCGTTGTGGTCACCCTGGCGTCATAGTGGTAACATGCCCAAAGGGCAGCGAAGGTGCACAAAGAACACCAGAGGTAGCCAAGAAACAAGACTCGTCGGTAGCTAGTGGTAGTGCGTTAGCTTCGGTAGACTCACCGGTTCAATCGGAGAAAGCCTTAGTTAAAACTGGCTTTGCCTCACCTCTGTGGGAATCCGTCGCAGCGATGGGAAATTTGGACAATCGGCTGTATGTCAATATCGAAATTCAAGGTCGCATCTTTCCTGTGCTACTTGATAGTGGTGTCACAGCTTCGTTCCTGGATCCAAAGCCAGCTGAGTTAGTCAAAACCCGCATAACTCTTGGCTCGACCTTTATGGTCATGGCGAATGAACAGAGAGATGAAATAGTAGGAGAAGTGGAATTAACATTCACCATAGACGGTGAGGAGATCTCCACTCGTCTAAAAGTATCGAGAACCCTCAACTATGACGTCATCCTAGGAATGGACGTGATGGAGCGTCGACAGATGCGAATCAATTTCGCAGATCGAACATGGTATACTCCAAAAGGTATGGTTCATCTTTGCAACCCTAAAAATAAGGATCCAATCTGCGTTCTGGCAGTTGCAACCATTGATGGGGTAGCTAAGTTGTCACAGGAGAAAGAATACCCTTACGGGTAAACGCAGAGCCACTTGTCGGAACGTCGCGTGGAAATACCGAACCTGCGTGGATGACGTCGCATAAAAGTGATATGCAAGGCCAATTTTTAATAAAACAGAAATGCAAACACATCATAGCGAAACTCCTAACAGCTCCCCATGATAAAGTCGATCGTTTAGTAGTCGTCGGAATAATGGAACCTTCGGAGAGTCCCTGGAGTAGTTGTCCGGTTATCATGGCTAAAAAGAATGTTCATTTGTCATGGGAGGGCGAGCAGCAGAAGGTATTGGACACGTCACGCCTCCTGCTTATGCAAACACCCGCATTGACGCGACTCGATCTAAGTCTTCCTTTCGCCCTGCAGACGGATGCTGGCGATAGGCAATTAGGAGCAGTGCTCAGCCGAGAATTCTCAAACTTGGATAAGTGGAAGTTAGTTGTTTCGGAGCCAGACAGAGAACGAATGTCATTCAAATGTCATAATCCTCCTCATGCAGAACATTTTGGCCCTAAGATAACTCGCTATCATGTCGGTCAAAGTTATTTTTGTCTGCCGATGAATCAGTACGTGTTAGTACGTAAAGGCCTACTTAACAAATTTATTGAAGTCCGGCCTCTTCGTCGAGCAACTGCCCAACTAATATTGAAACGCCTTATTCCACCGGAACTTTTTTCCGTCGCCGTGTATCACAAGAAACTTACCAAAAAAAAACCCTTTAATAAAAAAAAAAAAAAAAAAAAGTAGAGGTACCATGTTACTAGTCGCATATAAAGGCTTTTAGCATTAGTAGGCAAATAGTATTAAATAGTATGTAAATACTTGTGACATCGTGTCTTATTCGGTGTGAGGAACTCCTAGCAGCCCAATTGTCGGATCTCTAGGAAGTTCAATAATTTGTTGTTGTAGCATTTCTAGTGTACATCCGTACTTCGCCTTACGATGTCATCAGCACAAGAGCTCGTTGATGTTAAGGATAAGGTTGATAAGATGAGGTTACACATATTCCTTTGAGAGTCCCGGTCGTTGTAACCACCGATAGGAGCCTCAGAGGGTAAAATTATTGCTGTTGTCGTTGGAATTCCGAGGTCATTCTGGACTACCCTTAACCTGCATATCGATCCCGATCCCTGGCCTCATGTTCTCTTGGGAGATGAGTGTTCCAGAAGGAAAGTCTGATAAGACTTGTGGTATACGCGCAAACAGCGATTTAAGGAAGTAGGCCAGAATGTTAGGTTATTGTATGGGTCCACGAAAGATAGGTAAGAATCTCAGTAGTTGACCTAAGCCTAAAAATTCCCCTTATCGAAACTCTTACCTACCCTTATCGAAACATTTATCGAAATTTCTATCGAAACTTTGTCGAAACCTTACCGAAACCTTACCTAAACTCTATCAAACCCTTTACCGAAACTTTATCGAAACTTCTATCGAAACTTTATCGATACTCGTTGATTTTGGTCGTAAACATGGGCGTTGATAGTAATCATAACAAAGAATCACCTCTACTAAAGTTCTAGTTTCTGTCTGATGGACCAATGAATTATTGTCTAGTGTCCACAGATTCTATTATGCTTTTCTTTTCCGTCGCATTTTTGTTGGCGAATAGAGAAGGAGTAGGGGACATCTTGAAGTAAAAGGAGGTATCAAGTCACAAATCCCTTAAAAGGGCTCTTAGCATAATATGTAAATAGTTGTCGGTGGTAAGAGTTTATGCGAAGTAAGGAGGTCATCCGTGATCTCTCAAACGTGACGCACAACCCCTTCTGCTACAACAATCCGAACAAAATTGTCAGTGTCACGGAATCGGTCCAAGAAGATGTTGTTCTTCGTAGTAGGTCGCGAACGTCGTAGCTACTGTTGTTACCATAGAAAATTACTAGGTAGATGTTACGATGAGTAGGACACCCTGTGGCCGCTGTAAAAGTAGAAGTTTACTTGAATATTGTCGAAACTTGCGTTATCGAAACCCCCATATCGAAACGCATTTTATCGAAACACCCCTATCGAAACATAGTTGTTGAAACCTTTTTTTTGTAGTGATTATGGTGATCGAGCCACCTTGTAGTTAACATTTACATCCCGAATCATACATAAACTCTCGTTCAACTCGTCACCATGGTCGTAAGTGAAAAATGATTATTGGTACTAATGGGATTGTAAAGTGGGGTGTTATTAAGGGAGCATTAAGGGTAAAGCAACCTTAAATATGAATAAAAGATAGATCGAGGTATGCCACACGGCTACGCATGAACGCGAGAAACATGCCTATCCGTAGCTTCAGCATGTTGATTAGATAGGCTATCTCTTCTAGTACGGCTCAAAAAGGTCACGATCGCTTCTCAGAACGAGCGAATGATGGAACTTACATCATTTTTTTTGTCGTTGGAATTGTTAAGAAAAAATAAAATACTCTACGAAAAATGAGTCATAGTATCATTAGTTCTAGTAGTAAAGTTAGGTTATATTCTTCTTTTTTTTGTAAGATGTTCTAAACAAACAGAACATCACTAGTAGTTGCGTTTGAATGGTGTTTATGTGGCTTCATTATCATTAGGATAGTACTGTTAGTAGCACTGGAATCATTTTTGTTGTTGTGAGCTACTCCAAACAGAGTATCACGAGTAGTCTAAGTGGACTATGAATGCAATTGTGAGAGCGCCAAGCGTTCGAGTAGGGAGCGTATTCATCACACGTAGTAGTTTCGAGTAATTAAAATTGTATTGTCCGCCCTTAAGGGCATATTAGTCAATCAGTAGGGAAAGTCGCGAAATGCGGAGCGCGCTTCGGTCTTGGGAGGGGCAATTTGTAACGCTCATCGAGGAGCAGTACAAGTTAAGCAGAAGAAAGTTGATCTCTGGCCATATCCAGAGCAGAAAAGCCTATGTTAAGAGAAAGGTGCTTGGTCGAAGAAGGCCCAAGCAACCCACATACAACCTCTGCTAACCCACTTACATGGGGAAACTACCTAGCTACGATGGCACTCTTATAAAGGAGCATTGCGAGCTCCTAGTGCTAAACCCATGTCCGTTCCTGCTGAAGAAGAGAAGATCCGGAAATCCCTGCTGAAGATTGGAAGTCCTGGCAGCGCCACTGCTACCATATACTAAACCCTTCTGACATGCTAAGGCGTCAGAAGGCGAATGGCGTTCCAGCTGTAATAAGAACTAAACAATTAGTGTATTGAGCATACTGATTATAAGGGGAATAAGTCTGAGGCATGCAAACAGTAAGCAAAAACTTAGTAGTTTGGATTTGGAGCTCAGCGACTGGCCAACCATGGCCAGAATGGGGCTCGACGGCACTATTTTTCCCAGCTTCGCTGCCTCCAGCACCCGTGATACATCAAGATAATGTGATTGCCGTAGGGAACAGTAGCTAGAGGAATTCAGCATACCTTGCCATGCTGCTGGAATCAAGATGACACCGCCTGCTGCAGGAAAGGTGAAGAGGCATATGAGAGGACAGACTGCTGGCAGATAGCTATGCTGGAAGGTGCTGTTGTGTGGAGAATTAGCATCTCCCGCGTCGACTTGTGCCCTGCAACAACAGCGGAGACAACCATAAGACTAGGAGCGAGACGCAAGGAGACAGAGGCCATTGATCTCACCTAGACAGCCGTGCTCTGAAGAATCGCATGGTGAGGGCGACATAACCTTGTCTGGCAGTCAGCCAAGCTACTTCTCGTCGTCGTGAATTTGGCTGTCTGAAGCCCCCCCCTCTACCCGCAGAACCTCGTATACACTCGTCGTCGATCACTGGACCCGCACTTCTCCCGCTGAACATGCACACGCGAACCCCGGTATGAGCACGCAAGTAAACAACAGCGTGCGCGCCGTCACCACATGCGTCAGATGAGAACGAGATAGAAAGCGAACTCCGTTCACGAAAAAGAACGAGTGGTGGCGCTCGCGAGCAGGGATTGAGGGACTGCGATCGGCTGTCGCAGGGCGCTCGGCCACTCCAGTGTGAATCGCAGTCGTGAGTAGTCGAAAAAGTAAAGCAACTTCACACGGCCATTTTCTTCGATTAATCTGTTTCCTTCGCCACGAAGAAGCTCATCGAGAGAAGTCTGTACTCCTATTGTACCTGCCGCCACCACCCCATGCCAGTAGGATACACTAGGAGTTGGACTCGCCCGCCTGCTACCGGCTGGTAAGCGATCAGGCTACAGCCACATGTACTCGCGATGTAGTCTCTCTCTCGCGCGTGCGTGTCTAACACAAGTCGTCACCTAGAGATTAGTCGTATTATCGAGACGCGTTCTTTCCATTGTCAAGTATCGAAACGTTCGTGTTGCTGGAAATTGTCGAAACGTATCTGCGCGACCTGCTGAAACGTGTTTGTGGATTATCGAAACGCTCATCCTTATCGAAATTCTACCAAAACCTATTTTGAGTTTAAAAGCGCTCGCGATCTCGCGCCTGAACTTGCGTCCCTTGTCCCCCTTTACTGCGGCAAGGTGTTGTATCGCGCATTAGTGGACTTAGCCATATTGCCCGTCTCCGTCTCACGTAACGTAGATTAATATATGTTAGTTAGATTGCTGGGAAGCGACCCAGCTGACGCTCAACGTACATTTTGTATGATTCTCGGAAACATATTTCTTTTCTTTATGTAATAGTATTAATAAACGTTAATGTTCAGTGTTAATTGCAGCAAATTATAATTTAACGACCCAAGACATATCCACCTCCTGGCGTTACCTTAATTATTAATTAATTGAAATATATATTTGTACAAATAATCGTTATTAAAATACAACACTAGTCTTGTTTAAAAGCCTTTTCAGAATAACCCTGCTACCCAGATTGCCCTGGCTAGTAGCCCGTTATAATACAAACATTGGTATACACATTGACACGGCTGTGTTTCGGTTTGAGGTTTCGGCATCGCAGCAACGGAGAGGCCGAGTGACATCGCGGAAAAGCATATCGATGACGTTGATCGTCGAATGAAAGGAAAGAGAGAAGACTAGAGAGAGAGATGGGTGCGCCGATATCGCGAGAGTCACGGGAGAGCGCGAAGAGAATTATGAATCTCTGGCCAGCCCTTAACCCGCCCGCCAGCCGTTATTCGCAACGCGCAGGGCATCGCCGAGCACAGAGAGTGAGATAGAGAGAGAGAGAGGGAGAGAGAGAGAGAGAGCCTAGCAAGAGAGAAGTTGCGGAGGAGCAGCGGGCACTCCGGCGCCTGCCGTAACCGTAGCACCACGGATCGGCAACCAACAGCGGACGGCAGCAACGACCGATGCACAGTGTGTTGAAACACCTATAATATCCCCACTAAATATCCGCTTCAAGCCAATTTCGAAGGAAAACATCTGAAAAAATTCGATTCCGTAGCTATCTAACTCTACTTTAAGAATCCGTTTCCACGGATGTGCACAGAAATGGTTATTACTATGCAATAGTAGTTTTTTTAAGTGGGGAATCACGGAATCGATTGTTCTCACAGTTAACGACGAGAAAGCTGCATGTTTTAGATTTTAAACTACTAGCTGATTGGAAGCATAAAGCAATTTGGGTAAAAAAAGTTATATATACTTTGATATGTAACTTTAATATAATTGTATATGGTTATATATAATATATCTATATATACATTCTATTTTGTCGAGCCTTTGAGGATTTTTCTAAGGTTTTCTATAATCGTTTAATATACATATATGAATATGTAATCCTCAAAAGTCTGTATGCGTGACTAAAGAAATAATGTCTCTCTTGTGTAAACAAGGCTGAAAAATCCTCAAAGTGCCTCTCGAATGCCAAAAGAAATCCTCAAAGTGTCGTTGTTAATGTATTTATATATATATATAGTTATAAGCGTTATTTGTGTCACGCAGACCCCCCTCGCCCCCCCCGCCCCCCCTCAGACCCCCCATAGACCCTCCTCAAAATAACGTAAAATTCTGTTGTTTTTTTACGTAATATCGAGTAGGACGGGACCCCCCTTTCACCCCCCTCGC
>JAYJLV010099541.1:0-12205 GCA_036873485.1 Torymus texanus | reverse complement strand
TGTGTATATATATATATATATATATACACACCATCCACCTTTATACCTATCCAACCCAATCCCTTGGTATAAAACTTAACGCAGCCCAAATCCGCTCGACGGGTAGAAATTTCGACCGTACGCCCCCGCAAATCCTCCGTGATTGCGTTGCTCGCGCGCATGCAATGGCGTATCTAGGTCACGTCGCTGAGAGAGAGAGAGAGAGAGAGAGAGAGAGAGAGAGAGAGGAAGAGGCAGGAAGAGACGTGAAACGTGCACTGCTGCTGTCGGTTAATTTTCGATGATGGAGATGGCGCGCGATCGTGATCGATGTCCCGAGTGGTCGTCGTTCGGTTTGAATATTTGAAATTGTCGGTTTGGTGGCGAGACGGATATATATAGGGATGAAATTTTTAAGGATGGGTGGTAGGCGAATGTGGTGTGGGTGGAACCGGTAGCTGGAGGAAGATTAAGTGTTTTAAGGGCATTTTTTATTATAAACTTTGGGTTATGTAAAGCATTTCATTGTTATTTTATTTAATTTGGGTTTGTTTGCATTTAATTAATTAATCTGGTTCTATGACGAAATGCAATAGAATTTAATTGATTCATCAGATTAAACCACATATTTATACATATATGATTGATTAATGATAAAGCGTACGCTTATACTATACCAAATGAAGAATTATTTTATTTCCACCACAAAACGACTAGATTTCGAAGCAGTATACTTTATAACAGGATTGATTACACGATTCGCTTCTTTTCTATAATCACCGCTTTAGCTCCCTACAAAAATTGTAATTTCATTTAATTGCACGCGTATCTTCTCTTCTCTTCCACGCTCTACAATACTTCCCAACAATTTTTCATCATTTTACTTTGTAAACACGACCGACCAACCGGCCGGCTACTTTTTTTCCGCTTGCACGCGTGCGCGCGCACACAAATATGATTAATGACTGAAATTTTCCTCGACTAATAATTAGATCTCGATGATCGTGTAGGTATAACTTTGCATTGACGACCTTGACGCTCGAAACAAAAACTTATGTCTTTTTTTTTTTGTATCCACACGAGAAGCGGCTCTCGAAAAGTCGTACTCTCGGCCCCCCCATTAACATAAGTGGCCTCATTTAAAATTAAACGATATATATACTGATCGTGTGCGCACAATGTGCGCATTACGAGAGTCTCTCGTTTTATTATCCACGTATGCGTATACGCGCATGTATATATGTGTATGTGTTCCTTTTTGCGTTTAATGCGACAATTATCGTTGATTGTCATTGACTGCGGGTGAATTGACGTTACTCGCTCGTCCATGGAAAAATCTAACGCTTGTTTTCTTATTATACGGAAAATAAGTCGAGACAAATATTCTACGAAATTATAACGCTGTATCTTATATACAATATTCTAGGAAAAATGTTCTAATAATATCTAGATCCTTCCAAGAATTTTCAATCCAAGCGAAATGAAACGATTCCCATCGTACGAGCGCGTTGAAATCAATTCGCATTTTCCGCGAGCGAATTACACGTAGCTCAGAAAAAGAAAAAGAAAAAAACGTAAAGCAGAGGGTGGCAGGCAGCAATCATCGAGCGTACGCGTGTAATGACTAAATAAACGCGCGCGTGTATACACGTATGTATGTATATATATGTATGGGCAAACGAGGCGCCCGTGTGTAATGCGCTGACATTAGCTCGATCATCGTCGAGAGGAGTTTGCTTCAGGACAAAGAGAGAGAGAGAGAGAGAGAAAAAGACAAAGTGCACATGGAGAGAACAGCAGGAGGAATATGTGTGTACCTGGGGGCGACGCCAGCGGAACTTCCGGTATGAAGATTCGAGGTTACGAGACGGGCAGAGAGAGAAGGAAATTTGCACTGTGCAAGGAGTGGTGCAGGTTCGACGGTAACAATTGACGTTCCACAGGGCAATTGGAAAGAAGTGTGTAATTGTGCTGAAGTCGCGAGTTGTTCTGGAAAATCTTCTTTTTTTTCTTTCTTTTTGTTTTTCATACCGACTGGTTGTGTACATATCGTGTTACGGAAAGTAAAACACTTCATTATGGGGAATTGCAAAATTGTCTCTGTGTTTAATTTTATATATTTTAAATTTTGAAAAATATCAAACAAGTAGAGGAGACCAATTATTTGTAAAGAACTACGAAGTCAATCAATTATAGTCTGGGGTAAGTGGTATACAATAAATTTTAGAATATTATATAAAAATTAATGATATTACTTTATTGATTATATGAAATGCTAACTTGACCCAAAAAAAATCTACCAACATGCTCGGAGGGTACATTTAAATTTAAAAATTAAAATAAAGATATTAGTAATTGGTATATGAAAAAAATAAAAACTTATGAACTTATAAAAAAGCAATCATTATAATCTATTCTACACGAAAATAGCTTATTCTAATTTTTGAAGAAATTAGTCCATTTTTACTGAAGTGTTAAACTTACATAGAAATGTAAGAAAATGTTCAAACAAACATCTCCCCATAGCACACGATGCTATCGAACTGAAACTGAAAACAAATATTCCTCGTACTATTTCACGTTACTGATATAAAGAACGTTGATCTCTCTTGTTTATATCACGAGTCTCCCCTAATGTAAAATCAAATTAAAATGAAAATTTTTCCATTACTCTTCCTCAACCCATTCAGTACACAAGTTCTAACCAACAATAACAACATTTAACCATGAGAGATATCACTCTGTGTTTTTTTTCCGTTTATTATTATATCCGAGCCTCGTACACACACCAACGAAAAGTATAATTAGTTCGTTACTGCAACGAACTACACCGCACGCTGCCGCGGAATGTGCCGGCACAACGCGTCGATTGTCAGAGAGACGAAAAGAGAGGGGGGAACCCCCTCGGGGCGTACAATAGAACAACGCGTGTGTATATACATACGTATATACGTAAAATAATTATTTCCACGGACGTGTCGAAATGTTATTCGCGTTCTCACACACAACTTGCCAAATACTCAACACACACACACACACACACATATATATATATATATATATATATACACACATGCACGAGCTACTTGGTTGAATGAAAGTAGCGAACGATACGTGATAATAAATCCGCGCCTGGGAGATTCGCTTCTATGCGTATGTATGTGTGTTTGCATACGTTGCGAACGTACGCGCGGGAATTTCATAGCGGCCGCTCGTGTATATATATATAACATGATTGTAATATACTCCGGATCATAATTGTGGACTTTCCTCCCTCTCCTATCTCTCGTTAGATTATCATATATATACACGCCGACGGCTCTTTTCACGTTTATCATTATGCTTTTCTTCCGTCTAATACAACCAAATGAGTTTCTAATGGCTCTGTTTAATTTGTCGGGCGTTATATATACTGCTGCTGTTGTTGGATATATAAGCGCGTGATTCTCTCGCGGCACTGTGGTAATGCGCTTTGAAAGGCGCATGCAAATGGTGAAATTGATATGAAATTGGAATGCTCTTAGTATATGGTGTTGCGGTGTGGCCCTGATTTTCTGGAATAATATAATGGTAAGGAAACGTATAGTGATATATGAATTTTGAGATTGCTTTTGTAATGACGCTGTTGTTGGATGAATGAAGTTGGTATTTAGAGTAAAGTAAATATTACTATTAAGTTGTTTAATGTTTAATTAAGATATATATGAAGTTGCGTAAGTTTTATATATATATATATATATATATATATATATATATAGAGGGAGAAGAATAGAATGTTATGTAATATGGTAAAAAGTGAAAATGCGTTTAGGTAATTGGTGATTTTTTGCAATTTAATTCTCGAAAACCTTTGGTATCATAAAGTTTTTGATAAACGTGTAAAATAATTATACACGTTAGCTAACCACAATTTAAATTCTTTTTTCAGAAAAAAGGTATTAAGATTATTCAACAACAACAGAAAAACTCCACCAATCAACTTATAAACTTAACTCATCTAAAAGTGTCACCTTGAAAAAACCGTCTAACCACTACTATACACACGTAACCATCCGAAAACCACAAAACGACGCGGCGAACCATTAAAAAAAACTCCCACTAATCACTCCATAAAATCATATTCCCGCAGAACGTAAAAACCTTTCCCTACAAAAAAAAGAAGTCGCTTGCTACTCAGCAAAAAGTATCGGTACACGCCGATTTGCATGAAATTCGCACGCGAAAAGCGCTTTCCTCACAATGAGGAGGGGAGAAGGTGTCGAGAGGTAAATTACCCGAGGCGCACGCGAGGCTTAAGACTCTGCAATGCGCGCGGGAAAGAACCGATACTGTTACCACTATAGCTTGAGCGCACGTTTACTGTTACCGGTTATCGCGGCGCAAGCGAACGCGTTGAACGGGATTTATCGCGTTTGTCCTCGCGAGTTTGTTTTTTTTTTCGCTCTCGTAAGGGATTTTTGTGGTCTAGTTATGGAGAGTTGGGCGTGGGACGGTGGCCTAAATAGGAAAGAGTATGCAGTGGATAATATGTGGAGGTCGAGACTTGTTTTGGAAGATAATTTTTGTGATATTTGTTGTTGGTGGAGTTTTCTAATTATGATTTTTTGGTCGATTGTTTATGGTTGTTGAGATGTTGTTTGGTGACCCTGGTAGAAAGTGTGGAAAATCTTGTTTTATCTGGCGTGAAATTTAAAAATCTGGATTTATCGCGGGTTCATTAGATAATTTGTTATCTAGAAATTAACCATTTGTTAGTTATTTGTGAAAGTTCTTGACATATTTTAATTTCTGTAAAAAAATAACTGTAACTTATAATAAATAATAACTTTCATATACGAGAGAAATGAGGAAGTTCCAGCAGATCTTTCTAAAGTATACTTTTTTAAGAACAAAGTAGACAAAAAAATGTAAACTATAAAACTATTTTTCAATAATGAACAAAACCTTTATAAAAGAAGCCCATAAAGAGGATATAACAGGCCTCGTTAAAATGCAGATTCAACGACGTCAGATTCAATACCGCCGATACGTAAACCGCGTGTCAGCCGTGCCCCTGGAAACTTCGACAACGGATTAGGAAAGTTTTTCAAGTTTTAACTGCAGCCGAAGTCAACATCACTTCAAACTTTGCTACAGTATCGGTATAGGGAACGATAATGCAATTACCCGTTGGATGATGCGAGAGATAAAGCATCAAAATTAAAATAAACCTCCACAGACGCGAGGTGATTATATGTTTTTGTGTATCTTGGCTTTTACCGTAAAGTTTTTACTTTGCAAAAGAATTTTACGAAGTTTTCGTATAACCTCTTTTATCATTATAAAGTTTTCCCTTTAAAAATGCTCCAATATCACTTTATACGTGACTTTTGAATACCTTTCCTCTTTTAATTATAATTCGCTACATGAAAAAAAAACTTTTACTACCATACAAAAAATACCAATACACTAACCAAACATTTCCAACTTTTACGGTTCCACATTTCTCCACTCCTTCTTATCACTACTCACCAACAGCTCCAAAACCATAGCTACAAAATCAGTACCACCACCAGCGTGCTAATCACGCGTCTAAATTTAGTCGCGAACAACAATACGCGACACGCGAGTCGCCGAGTCGATGACTATTCTCTCGCGTGTCAGTGACATAACGAGACGGCAAACGGCGCGCGCGTGCTTATGCATTATGTAAAGCCGCGTGGGGGCAGACTTCGTGAGAATTCGGTGAGTCGATGTCGGTTACACTTGGACCCTGGAGTTTGTACCCTGGGTGGTAGTGCTTTTGTAAGATGCTGCGGCTAAGAGGGTATGTGGATGCTGATGAAATTAAGGTGGTAGGAGGTTATGTAAATTTTTGGGGTTGATGCGGAGTGGTTTGTTGGTTGGTTGTGTGGTGAAGAAAATTAGAAATGTATGTTTATATGGTACCAGATTTTAGTGATTGTATTGATTGATTTATTTTTTTTAAATATAGATTGATTAATATACAGAGAATATTAATTTTGTTATATTAGAAAAATGTTGTCGTTATATGTTATTGAAGTTTATAAGTGATCCATGGTTGACCTAAATCAAAGTTCATGTATTGATTATTGTATTACTCATATAGATTAAACATATTTCATATAAAAATTTTATTTTATGATTCATTTTATAATTTTAGAAGGTAACCTTATAGAATTAAGCAGTGAACTCCAAACTTCGCTTTTTTATATGCTTTATTGTAATGATTAATTTAGTTAAATATGGACAATTTCTTTAACTATTACCTGTAAAAGTATAAGATATTCACGATATATTTCGAAAACCCACACAACATAATTTTAATACAATTCTTAAAACTAAACCTCACAATTCGCCACCCAACCAGAAAAAAAAAATCAATCTTCCAAATCGTTTTTATTGAATAACCTACTACTACTACTACTACTACTACTACTCCCACACCGAGAAATCTACGAAACAAGGCCGTTCCGCTCAACTTAATGACGCGAACATCGGTATACCCAATAACACAGACGACAATCGAGGCTCGCGCGCGATAACTAATAAGAGACCCGAGGATTTTGGCTTCGATTCAGGAGCCCATTATCCAGTGCCGTATTCTATAATCACAACGGCCGACATTTGCAGAATCGAAAGCCGGACACCCGGCGAGCACGATAAATTTGCAAAATTAACGCTTTACAAAAATGATTGCTGGCTCTTGAGCGACGACGACGCTCAGGAGTGAAAAGTCGCGCCTTCATTGATTTAAGAGGCGATTGTTATCGTGCAGAGTGGGGTCTATAACGGTTTTTGTTCTAAGAAGGCGCGTTGTAATTTTTATGGGTTAAGTAGTTGTTGAACGCGGTTACTTTTTTTTTTTATTGATGCTGTAATGTAATTTTTTTTTTCGGTTATGGGTGTATAAAATTGTATATTACGTAAATTTTCATGAAATAAGTGTTGCGTGGGTCTTGCAAAAAGAAACGTTTTAAGGTAAATCGTTAGATATACATTTTAGAAGTAATGTAGACTTAAAATGCCAGATATTACATGCAATTCACGAAAGCGAACATTTCAGTAAAACGTTCGAAAGTGAAAGTATTATATTTTGCCTTCTGATATGAATTTTTCAAACTAAAATTCTTCACAACTAAAATATAAAAACACTAAACTTTTATTTTCCATATACTCGACCATAATATAAAATAAATATTCAAGCCTCTCTTAAACCATATCCCATCCCACCACAACTGCCCCTCTTCTTATTATCAAAAGCGCATTTTCCCTTGAACTCACCTGAAACCCATGAAAAGCTTCTCATCAGGAACGAAAAATCTCGGCGCGAGTTGCTACAAACACACACTACTATATACTATATACGCACCAGCCGTATCTACATGCAAAGGGCCGCTGTTCTGTGTTAGGGTCACGCCGGTGAGATGAGGCGCAGACGCGCCGCCTGTAAAAGTAAACGAGCGGCTAGCAGCAGCAGCAGAGAAGAAGAAGAAGACCAAGAAGAAGAAGAAGAAGAAGCTGCAGCAGCAACAGCAACAGCAGCATGCAGCCTCTCTCGGCCGTCGGCCTGAAAAGGTGCGCAAAAAAGAGAGGCTGAGAGACAAAGAGACGACGGAGAAAAAGAGAGAAAGTAAAGAGGAGAGCGGAGTGAGAGAGAGAGAGAGAGAAGAAGAAGAATCAGCCTCTGAATTCCGCGCGTATACGCGCGTGCGCTTATGCATTATGTATGCATTTTGCACGTCGCTGGTACAAGCAAGTGAGAGAGAGAGAGGAGGGAGAGATTATCTAAATAATTATCTGATTTTCGCAATTCCCTGTGAGAGGAGGAAAGAGAAAGAAAGATGAAGGGGTTCGGGAAGAAGCGCGAGCCGAATTTCAATGTCGCCAGACGACGCACGCATGTGTCTCCTCCGTTAAGATGAATTCTTTTGAGATGAGTTGTAGTGGGGATTTTCGTGAAGTTCATATACTCGGTGTATGAATAATGTGGTCAGATTGTTTTGATGCTGCTATTATATTTTAAAATTACAGACGTATACACGCCTGAAACATAAACCAAAAACCACGATAATTAAACGAAAGTTTATTTCTCCACCGAATATAAAACGCTTTTTTACCGCGTATTCACTTTTTTACAACCTTCCTCCATACACTTTCTCATTCCACGCACTGAGCAAACTCCACCCAGCGATCGCTCCAATTTAGAAAAAAAAAAACATCGTGCCAGTACACCTCGCTCGAATCCGAATACAAATTAACTTTCGAGTGCAGCAGCAGTAACAGCAACATCGTCGTCGTCGTTGTTGTTGTATATACCATGGTACAAGTTTTGCACTCTCGTTCTTTCTCTCGGCACTTATCCTCTCCGTTTATTCTTAGCGTTCGCACGTGGGCTTATCGCACCGGAATTTTTACGGGCGATGATAAATTAGAGCGAGCGCAGTGTTTTCGGCGGTGGGAGAAGAAAGAGGAGGAGGAAGAAGAGGAGGTAGGGACGCGCGAAATTTAAGACTCGTCGAAGATGTACACGAGTGTTTGAGAAGAAGAAGAGAGGGAAGGAGGTCTAATCGCGATGTTCGTGCGCGCATATAAATTGACGATTAGGGGGTATGAATTTTTTCTCGTGAGTCACTCGAGGTGGGAGGGTAAATTGCGCGTTGGATTTTTCTTGTTGTGTTGTTCGGAGTTTTAGAGATTAAATTTTTTATCATCGCCATTATTTAGATTACTTTTTTATTTTTTATTTTTTGTCGGATCCAAGAATAATATTTTGGCTGGTAATTTGTTAAACACAACTGTAATTTTATATCTTAATTTTTACGTAACAATTTTAAGTCTGCTCTGAGTTTATACTAATAATTTTTGTATTTATTTAACTTGAATCAGTAAACTTTAAACTCCCAATTTAACTTTTCCATCATGTAATATATTATCATCTCTAACCAATAATACCAATCATAATTGTACCCAATAATATTTACCATACTACACGGAAAAAATAAAACAGTAAAATCAATTGTATAAAAAAATGGAGATTCTACATTTCAAAATGGAAATTCTACCAATATTTTTGAAAGTAAAACGAACTTGCCACTTTAGAGTCAAATCAACTGTCGGAAATGTAGAATTTACTGATTATTTTTTTCCGTGTATAAAACAATCCAATATTCTCCAAATAAAATAAACAACTAATATCCCCTTCACAAAACCTTCACAACTCTGTACCAAATTTTCCCATTACACAGCCGCAGACAACTACGTCACAAACTACGTACATACACATATACACCGTCGTCCTCATATTTCTCATATCACTCGGCTCCATCGACGCTCCATGTATCCTACTACAACGCGCGTGCGAGACAGAGATAAGTGCAGCTCTCGCGCTCAGATGTCCTCGTGCCCCGACGACGACGACGACGACGCGTCAGCGGAAAAAAAAGAACGTATATATATACACGTGTGTGGTGGGAAACGGAACGCGCAGACGAGGCACGGGGCCAGCGTGACGTGTGATTGTTCGCGAGGTGACGCGTGAGCTGAGGTGTCGTTACACGTGTCTCTGGTGAGACATGCAAGGTATGCTGTGTGGAATCGGTATGAGATTTTGGGAATTAAAGTGGGAATGTGGTTCATTTGAAATAAAAAAAAAGATTATTTTTTGTTGGAGGGTGCGTTTTTTAAATTTTTTTTTAAGATCGGGGTTGAATGTACTATATAAAAACAGATTTTATTAAAAATTATTAAATTAAATACGTTATTGAAATTTCTAGCAAAAGAGTTTATTTTTTTATTTTGAAAATTTTATTTTTTGATTAATGTACTATTATAATTACTGAATACCAGATAATTTTATATAAAATAAAAAAAACGTAGCCATAGTAAATAACTTTTAATGTGGGAAGTCAAATCATACCTGATATTTCTTACCAATTGTTTACGATTACGACTTTTCTTAAACTCACCTCATCATTCAAAAATTTTAAACACCGACCCCACAAAATCTCTTCAACCCCTCAGCTACGAATATCCCCATTGAAATCCCAAAAGTTCAAACTAATTTAAATCACGTCAATCCTCCCACCCATTCCTGCACTCCACCCAAGCATTCAATAACCCGAACTCTCGAACCTCAGCAGACAACTCTGGGTCGCTGCCCCGCGAAACCGCGTTCGCATGCCGGGGAACTTCCCATCGTTCGTTTCGTTCGCACGCATCATCCTCTCTCTCTCTCTCTCTCTCTTTCTCTAATCGCTGGGTTCGGCACCGATGAGAAGTCCCTCTCTTCTCTTCCAAAAACTCCCTTCTCCTCTCTCTCTCTCTCTCTCTCTCTCTCTCTCTCTCTCTCTCTCGCACTTTGCCAACCGAGGTGCCGACGTTACATGCACGGTATATAGGTAGAAGCAAGCTCGGGTGGTCGTTTGTGCTGCTCTCTTTTACGCGGCGCGCGCGCGGCCCTGCAATTACGCGCAGGACCGGTTTTCGGTGAAGGGCGTGTGCATGGAGAGTGAGAGAACGCGAGGTGCGCGTGTCATCGCACGCGCGATGAGGATGGTTGTGTATGTGTATGTATGTGTGTGTGACGATCTGTATATATGCTGAGGTTGGGAAGGTTTTTGGAGGAGTTTCAAAGGATGGGAGGTTTTTAATGAGTTATATTTTAATGAGTCGTTAGGGTAAGATTGGAGGAGTGCGTGGTTTGAAGACACGAGAGAAAATTTGTTGTTTTTTTTCGTTTATGGGTTTAAGTATTTTTTTGGAGAAAAATAAGGTAGGATTTAGTAAGTGCAGAACGTACTTTTTCGAATAAAATATTTTCAATTCAGAATATTTAATTTTACGTTTGAAAATATATATGAGGCATATTGATAAGTAGAAATGACAACAAGCAAAAGTTTTTATACACTATATTTTGTTTTTAGATTCATTAAAATACTTATGAAAACAAAATAAATACACAAACATCAACTACAAACCTTTATCAACGACCTAATGTCGCATTTAAAACTTTTCAATATTCTAGCATGACAAAAGCATCGAAAAAAGCAACTTTCCGAAAAACCCAGCAAAACTTCAGCACCACAATTCTCAGCAATCCACGCACGTAGTACATCCAACCTAACATCTCTTCTCTTTCAGATCCACAACAATATCTCGAGCCATTCAAAAAGCTCTCCTACTTCCACACTTCCCCACACTTTTTTTCCAACTTCATCTCTCTTTCAATACCCTCGCAGTTTTCTCCCTTATTTTTTCATACCTATATACAAGTGCAAGTTTTTCCCTATACCACGACGGTAGATTTAACAGCGACGCGCTATGAAATACACTCGCGATAAAACAGCCCCAGGGGGAGGTTGAAATTATTAATTGAGAATTATTGCCTATAAAGGCGGCGTATACCGATTCCTTTGGGGAGGCGAAGAATGCCGGAATGCGGCGTTGTATACGTGCGCGTGTCATTGTTCATTGTTTGGATTTTTGCAGGTTTTTAGTACGCACCACAAGAGACAGAGAGAGAGAGAGACGCAGATTAAAAGTGTGCCGGTACGGTTGAGATTATTATGTCAACGGGGCTTTTATTTTTAGCCCTTGCGAGTGCGATGGTTTGTCATTGTCTCGTGATTTATCGTATACCGTCTGTTATATATATATATATATATATAAGTGCGCGGATTGTTGCGAAACAAAAGTAGGCTTATCGATTGGTATACGCGTTTACGATATAATAAAATGGTTTTAATTGTGAATGAGCGCTTGATTACGCGGAACAATGGTCACTCAGACGTGCGATAAAATTAATATTTAAGAAAAAAAAAAAATAATAAACGTTATACAATACACTACTTAAAATAATTGTCATTGTCGTCGTTCAACACACCAAATGCTTTCCCACATAATTTTCACTTTCAATTTTCCATCATCCCTCTCACCAGTTACCCTCCAAAAAAAAATATCGTATCCTCCATGCGCATGGCTTGACTTGCACTACTCCCTAGTATATATACGCTTACTGTGCGCGCGACTCGTTAGGAATTCGTGTCCGGAGGGCATCGGGCAATTTGCATCCGTAGCGCGCTCGTGCGGACGCGGTAAAGCTTTTAGCGCGCAAGTCGCTCATGTTGCTCTCTTTTGGAAATTTTCATATAAGGTAAATGTACCAGTAACTGGACGCTTAGTAGACTGAGACCAAGCAATTCGTCATTCAAAAATTAAAATTTTT
>JAYJLV010099530.1:0-12205 GCA_036873485.1 Torymus texanus | reverse complement strand
TAAGGAGAGAAATATTATTTTGGCGGAAAAGGAAAGCTCGAAATTTCGAGTTTCGAAAGTATACTTAACTATTTTTGTTTTTGTTGGATAAGTTGAGAGCTGAAGGAATGAATATGAATAAATTATTAATCAAAAATTTTCGACATAAGTAATTGTGAAGCGAATGGAAGAAAACTAAGGGTTTATCGTACATTTGTTGTTGTTAAAAATTTGTTGATGATGGTACTTATTAATAAGTTATTATTTTACAGGGAAGGATTTTACATTTCATTTATGTATACATTGTTAGTCGCTTTGCTAGAACAACTTTGGAAGTATGAAAAACATTTCCTAGAATTTTAATGTTCAAATTATTAACTTTTGCCCTGGGGAAATTCTCGGTAGTGCTGCAATCAATGAACTATAAAAGGAGACGTCAATGGAAATGAAAATTCATTTCAAATCATAGATAAACCTTTGATATTCATTTTATTAAAATAGGTTTTCATAAAGAAAGAGATTCAATAGTAAAATTTTATTTGAGAAATGCAAGAAAAATATAATATAGAATTTATATTTAATGTATTTGTACACATCTGTTCTGTGAATAATTTTTTTAACAAACTTTCTAACTTTTTATTTAGGAATAGAGAGATTGAATATTTTTAAATTCTGAGGTACATTTCATCGCATCAATATTAATTTATATCAGGGACATTGGTTTTTATTGAGATATTTAATGTATATTAAATAACCAACTCTCTGTTATCTTAATTTACTACCGCGTGTATTATAGGTTTAATTTAATTTTAATTTTCATTACAGAATCTCTTAAAAAACACTACGATATAATATCGAATCAAAACAAGAAATACCGTTAAACGTACATCTCATTTTTACTTTTCATTTGTAATAAACAAAACGGAAGTGTGTGCGAGTGACGCTTTATTAATCTTGACCTTAAATAAGCTTTATTAATCTTTATCTTATAAATACCAGTGCGATGTAATATTAAATTAGATCTCGAAGTATTGTTATCTATAGACTTATATTGCTCGTATTCCTTTATTAAACAACAAAAATAAAAGACATCGTCTGCGATGCGCTCTCTATTAACCTCTATAGTCGCATATTAAATTACGCATCTTCATAATGTCAGGCACAAAAACGTCCGTAACACGTTTTCAGTATACTTCCACTCTATAATAAAATATATATATATATATATATATCCCTCCACAGCATCATAACTTTATCGCCGCGTAAAACTCAGTCATTCAATTACTTAGCCGCTCGTTCGCTATAAACAATACCCCTCTATATATACACACACACACGTACACTCTGCATTGTCGAGATAAAAAAACGTAAACTCCAAGCCAAAAGCAGCAGCTGCACCTATATAACGATCACTGAAGTATATATACGCCGCAGCCTTTATTGCACCCTTCGCGTGAGATAACGAGTTTAACCCGTGAAAACGACGCTTATCAGAATCTTCCCCTACCACACTCGCGTACTGTTTTTACGCGCTTATGCGTATATCTACGCGGTTGGAAGCTGTAGAGCACTCATAAAAAGTCGCCGCTTAACGACGCGCATCGCGTGCAAAAATCTCAGAGGGTGTATACAGGGATGACAGCCTGTACCATTAGATCCGAGCGCGAGTGTCTGCGTGTAATGTGATCTTGCAATGTCTGCGAGAGCTTTTTCGCGGGACGTAATGTGTGACGTGGATGAAAAACTCTTTGTTGTGTACTTAACAGAGGCGGTGGGATAATGTGGTGGGTAGAAATTCGAGTAGCCAGAGTAGTGCGTATATGGTGTATTCGGTGACGCGGCGCTCCTCGATGCTTCTATGGTCGGTGTCTTGGGTGAAAAACGAAAAGTGACGGGAGATCACGATATATTTTGATTTTTTTGTATAACTATAGCTAGATTCAACGCGCTTCGCATGTATTGGTTTTCATTATTTTATTTATTTATTGTCTTTTTTTTTATGTTATGAGCACATGATGTAATGAGTCTACAACGACCAATCAAAACAGTCTTATTGTGATGACAGATTTCATCCATCACTTTTTAAAGATAAGATATGTGATAGAATGTGAGAAAATAGTTTTTTAATTTTTTTTTATATATGGAAAAAATCTCTTGTTTACAGTTATATTTATGTAAATTCAAATGTATTCTATTGATCATTGCGTCATTTTAAGTTTTCAATGGACATAAACAGTTTTTCAGAAATTACTCTGTGGTAAATTATTACTGCACAATTAATACAGCATTTCTTTTGTTTTTCAAAGGATGTACTTTCTCAGAGGACAGTACAATCTTACTATAACAACTTTTTCACTAAAGTATAAGAAAAATAAAAGTTTTCGAAAATACTCTCAGATACGTTAAGAAGACAACGTGATAATTTAATTTAAGTTTTTAATCATGAGATTGTACTATTTAGCTTAAAGTAATAATTATTTTTTTGTACGCCATTTATGAAAAATTCTTTTGTTACAAAGTGGCGTATTTTGAAACTACAAATCATATTAAAATTATGATTCTTAAGAAATGAGGTCTGAATATAATGAAATAAGTACATAAATTTTAAATGTATAAAGACCTAATTTATATGTATTGTAACTAGAAAATTTGTAATTACACTAAATTAGTAGAATTCTGTTCGTGGGAGATATTTGAAATATTTGATGTTTTGATTGAAAACTTGATGCATATGCGTAGTATATAATGACTTGGAAATAATTTTGAGTTATGTGAAAACTCTGCAGTTACGAGATAATATTATGAAAGAAAATAAAGTGAAAGAATTCATAATTTTTGAATGGATTACAATTAGTATAATAGGCGTGATATATAGGTATTTTGGTTGACAGCATACGTGAAGTATTATATCGGTACAAAAGGAGAAAGTGGTCTGACCCACTTTTCCATGAATTTAATTTTATCAATTAATTTCTCAAATTAGGAAAATGAATTGATTTCGTTTTCCGCGGGAACAATGCTGCAATTAACATAAACTGAGGAAAATCTCGCGTTCTTGGACTACTTAAACAGCTACTTTCCATTGTTACAAAGATTCATTTAAACTTCAAAATTGTCGATGCGCAAAAGTGAATAAAGGATCTTTCAAAATCTTTCATTTTGAAATACATTTGAAGACAAAAAAGTTATTGAAAACACAATAATTTAGGTGTTTGTCTAATAATACTAATTAAAAATTCTAACGTCTATTGTTATAAGTGTAAATTTCTAAAATACATGGAACTCGGCAAATGAAAAATAGAAAGTTTGACCAATTTCTTCTGTAAAATTGAAAACTCTTCAACCGATAGAATAAGTTTAATTATAGAGTAGTAACGTTCTGAAATAAAAAATGCAATATTTTTGACAGATAAAATTCTTTATTTAGCACAAGTGTTGGCATGAAAAGAATGCTGTTAAAAAGTAAAATTTTAATTTCGGATGATTTCCATCATAAAGTTGTTTTTAACAATATTTTAAACACGCAGTAGTTTTTGTAATTTTTTTTTTTAACATCACTCCTGAAAAATGTAAATTTTCAATGGTTATATAATTATTTTAAAAAGTTGCTTACGTAAAAATTTTCGTTAATAAATGATTTAAAAATGTAGTAAAAAATACTCACCAAGCAGGGCGCCTTCCCGTGCCCTTTAATGTCTAATTATGATAAAATTTTAAAATAAGTGAATAAGTATATATTTTAATGAAATTCAAATTATTTAAATTTACCACAACAATAACACTCTTTTTTCCCCAATGTAACCTAAAAACATCTCCGCGCATTCTTTCAATTTGCCGGAGATTCCTCGCACAATTTTCTCTCATGAATGCTTTGTAGAACAAGACGTAATAAAAGCCTGCGTGGCAGAAAGTACATATTGCTTTTGAACTCAAGTGTATTAACGGCAATTTCATTAGCTGCGCTTCAGGCTAATAAAATTCCGCGCTAACGGCTCTGTTAATAACCCGATTATCCGAAAATCAAAAACATCCGCCGCGCATAGCTAATGCACTCGCTTCCCAAAATTGTATTCGCACTTCCTGTCCTAAAACTCAAAAATTCACATTGTCCATATCTCATTCGCAAACCTCTGCTATACCACAGATATACATGCTTACGCTATATATATACTTACTTACACTCGAAAGATAAGCACGCGCGCGTGTGTGCATCAAAACGAGCGCCGCAGTTTCTCTTTTCCGCTCAGCGGCGTATAACCTCGCGAACCGATACATCGCGGCGTTAGCTGAAGCGCAAACCGCCTAATCATCTCCCGCTGCCTTGTAATCTTCATTGTTATGTTCATGTGTGTGCTTCTCGACTTGTATATATACACGTGTGCATATATCTATATACAAGCGATGGTAAATTACATCATAGGGTTAAAACAAAGAAGCGCCGCGGTCGGAAATTACACTTCACGCGCGTACTCGACGGACTTGGTTTCGTTAAAGTCGGCGAGTGCACATTATGAAAGCGCATTAAATATTAATCAGGGAGCGCGAGGTGTGTGCAGTGAAAAAGTACGAGAGTAGCAAAAATATAGGGAAAGGGCTTTTTTCCTCAAAGTGCGGTTATAACGCGCATCATTAGGGAAAATCGTTGATTAATCAAAGCCATTCGAATTGGTGGTTGCATTTGCATTTGGTTGTTAAATAACGAAGTAGCCTTAAGATTAACTGAACTTTTACGTATACGAAAAATGGTATAGTATAATAATAAAAAAAGAAGTTAGTATTTCTCAGGATTACGGAAACGCGAATAAAAAAATTACACGCTGCTATTATTTTCAATTTTAGCGTTCTGTCCTAATTTCAGCAGCAGTAACTAAAAATCCACCGGTGATTTTTACTCGAGCACTCAAGTACCTGCGTTTCAAAATAGAGCAATCAATATAAATCACTCGAACAAGACTTTACAAATTCCCGGTACTACATGTATACCGCAACGAGTTATTAACCTCGTTGGAGCGAATAATTTCCAAAGTCCCCTTAGATTTTCCCCAGCACATAATCGCTCTCCTCGCGGACTCCCTTCCAATTTCAAACGAAACAATGCGAATAATGCGCCAAAGAATATAATTTCTCGTTACGATCCGCCTCCACGCGCGCGCGCGCTCACGCAAAACTTTCCAGCTCTTATCGGCTGAAAAGTCGGTACAGAAAGAGAGAGAGAGAGAGAGAGAGAGAGACCGACTAACGGCAGCGGTTTGAGAATGAAGAAAACAAAAATGGAAAATTCGTTTTCTTAAGCTCGGACTAATGAGGCGCGAAGTCTGGAGGATTTTCATTCTCTCTCTCCCTCTCTCTTTTTCTCTCGCTGTTGCTGTCGCGCCAATAAAGTTCTGCCGTTAATTAAACGGAAATGAGGTTCTTAATCGACTCTCTGCGTGGCGTTAGCTTCGAGCTTTCGCGCAAAGAGAGAGGGAGTTAGGGGGGAAATTAGTGGTTCGCCCTCGCCGTGTGGACTACAACAATTATACGTAATACCCAGAGGCGAGAGAGAAAGCCGTTGCCTGAATTAAATAACGCGCTTACGAGAAATGAAGCTGTCTTAGGCTTGGGTCCTTTGTACGTGTGTGTGCGCGCGCGTGCGGAACAGTTGGCGCGGAATATCTGGCTATGTGCGAGCTTTTTGCGTGGGTTGTTGGGGCTGCGGGCTACTCCAAGGGTTGGCGAGATGATCTCGTGGTCCGGGAAAAACGGTTTGTGGAATACGTGATGGAATTATAAGTTGAGAATTATATTTTCGTATCCGGATGTAGCGTTCTCATGAATAGTGATATATATAGATATAATTTCATTTGTAGATCGAATATTAAAATTTGCGATGAACCAATTTTTTCATTCATCAATTGTATGAATTGAAGTATTATAAATGGTTTAAAAATATAATGGATTATCGAATATACGATGTAAATTGATTAAGGATATAATCTATTGTAGAGTATATGATGGGAAATTTTCGTTTTTATATGAAATTCCATTTGCATTGAGTTATTAATATAATTTACAAGTTGTTTTAGCGCCATATATTCAGACGACATCAGTTAAATTGTAACAACATTACGCCTCACTTTGACGTTTTGAACTCGGGGTAGAAATTTTAGTCCTCTCCCTCCTACAAGTTGTAATTCATTTTATAAATCCTGCCTGATGTAACTTTTAAAATAAGATTACCACTGATTTTATAGTATTATAGAATGCAAGTAAAAATATTTTTTTTTATTACCCAAGACTACTTGCTTATGATTGTATGAAAAACCGTTAAAAGAAAATATTATAAGAATAAACATAAAACAATACTTTTTCTTTGTTTTTAATTATAATTGATATTTAATTTTAAAATATAACCTACTTCTGTAATAAATGGGATCAAATTATAAAGAGTTAGTTTTTAATTGAATTTAGGTTTGAATTTTGGAGATCCTTTTAAGGTTCTTTAACATATCTTTTTCAATATTCTCAAAATTTAACCACAACATTGTCTGATGAGTACTAACTTTCTGCATAGTTGTTACGTGAAAATATGCCAATTACATAACCCATTGTACCTATAGTGTTGTAAACCTATAAAGTTTAGAGATCAACACTTCTACGCTACACGTTAGAAGCACAAAGAAATTCCAACGTATTAGCGAGCAAAGACAATCTTGCAAAAGCCAGCACGTGCACAACTTCCACCCTTAATACGAGAAAACGTCTCCTCCCATCTCCCTTAAAGTTTCATCAGAATCCTCGACCCGTTGCTTCAATCCGCACTTGGATTAAAGCTCCTTATTCGCCTAATGTTGTTTCTCCAACGACGGCCGATCCTTTCGCGATTCGACGGATTAAACTGCGCTGACCCTTCTTGGACGTGTGCCGCGCACACACATATGCAATTCTTATTATAGGCCTGCGGCATCGGTGGAATTATTTCAGACTTTTAATTAGTGGCTGCGGCCTGTAGGATTCCATCGAAGGGGGACTGTTAATTAAACAGTTTCCAATATAGTCAGAACCGCAGCAGCGGCGGCGACGGCACTGACGGCCAATAAAGCAGCACTACTCTTTCGTGCCGCAATTTTCAATATCCAAGCGCGTCGTTCTTTCCCTCGGGACATTGTGCGCTGCGCTCCACAGCTATTTCTTCGTATTTACTTTCCTTCGCAGTCGTCGTAGTCGTCGTCCTTTGCCTTATTTTCTTACTCTTTCTCACTTGCTTTCTCTCTCGTTTCTTCTATATCTCTTACTTTCTCAAAAGGATCTTTCGATATTGTATAGTGAGAAAGAGGTTGAAGTCTATAAGGCAAACGTCCTCTTCATTACGTGTAAACGCTTTGAAAGGTGAAGTTTTCGGCTGCTCTTGTTCGGGCCAATTAGTTTGACTGATGTGTCAACGCGTTGCCAGTGAATAAATAAAAGAGCTTCTGTCCCAAGTTTGTGTACATAAATCTAGCGACGTTTATAGTCAAACGCTGAGAGACACAAGGAGCTGCTGTGAACTTTGAGTGACGTATATAATAGAAGAAAGTTAAAGCTTAAACTTTTTTCATATATATTATACTTCCATCTTTTTTCAAAGCAAGACGTGTGTTGTGAAATTTATTGTTGACTTTGAAATACCTCATGTTTTTTTTCGATTTCATTTATTAAAAAAAAAAAATTACATAATATTAAATTAAAATGAAAAAAAACGAAATGAATATTCAATATTAATATTTGAATTTTCATGAAAAAAGCATACATTTATTGTAGGTGTATAATAATTTCGTAATGAATTTACACATTTACATTTTCGTAATGATTTTAAACAAAGATTATGTTACGTTTTGGTATGTACATTTAATATTATTTTGGATAATATAATTTATTAATAAATTAAATTAATAAATTAGTAATAATTATTATAAATTTTAATTTACGTATTCTATATTTATTTATTTATTTATTTATAAACGGGCCAAGGCACATGGAACAAGAAATTTGTGTAAATGTATACATTATACATTAAGTGCGGTTGACAGTCATGATATAAAAAAACTCATAAAAAATTTAGAGACAAGAGTCTTATCACTGCATTGAAATTTAATAGAACTTGAAACAATGTATATTAATTTCAGTTTTAAAAGAAGCATCGCGATAGCTCTAATATCAGATGGTAAAGAGTTCCATGTCCTTAATAGTCTATATTAAAATGCTATTAAAAATAGAAGAAATTAGTATTAACTTTAACAGACACATGTACTCGAAATTCTAACTGCAGTCTGATATGCCAAACGAGTGTACTATTATAAATATCCGATTCGGATACTGCTCCAATACATCGGCTTACTCACACATAATGTGTGTAATTACAAAAGTAAAGCCATCACTCAAACCGAACGATTTCGTGTCACACACCCGCGTATATAGCGATTGTGTGTGTTGTATACCATCGCTTGAAACGCGGAAAAAACACCGTTGCGTAATCATTTCATCTGTGTCAGACAAGAAACCCCAAGCGGGCGATATATACACTGAAATTACCATCACCCACGCGCTCCAATATACACACACACGTGTGCGTTAAACGAAATCGAAAACGTTCGTAGCATCGTGATGAGCGAACGAAATGGACGAGATGGAACGAGGATAAACACTATATAGTGTACATGCAGCATCAGCAGCCCAGTGAAAAGGCGCTGGTACCGCGCCTCTCTAGCGTATTAAAAACTTAAAAAAAAAAATAAAAGAAAAATAAAATAAAACTGATGTCGCGCGAGCAACGCGTACCGCGAGTTATTGCAGCGCAACGTGAACGTGTTTTTTGCCGTCTTTCTCCGGGCGTTTTTTGCTCGCGACTCGCGCTCACTCGCTCATTAAGAAATTCAAGGAGACTCTCGTGTGTATACACACACACACATATATATATATATATATATATATATATATATATGTTCTCTGGGCGGGCGCGCAGGTATTATACACACGTCTGCGGACGTTTATATTGTGAGAAAACTTGGCGCTTCGTGCACGAACTAGAGTATATACGGGCCGTTACGCTTTAAGAAACTCGATGTGGAGCACTTTGCGGTTCGCGCGCTCATAACTATATATATATGTACGAGGGGGTAGCTTACTGCGCGCGTTCTTTCTCTCTCCTCTCGACTTTCGAATTTTCGTGAATGCTCGCGAGCCTGGAACGTGTAAGCTTTGTGTGTATATCGTCCGTGATAGTGAAGAGCGGCAGGAAAAAAATTACGCGCGTGATACGGGCGATAATTAGTGCCTGTATACACGGTAAAAACGAAGAGTCGAAAGGAAAATATAATTCCTGCGGGGAAAATGATTACACGCTCGGGGGAATCGATAAATTCGTTTCGGCAAAAAAGATAGCAATGCGCCATGTAAGTGTTTGTGTTTATATGAAGATATACAGATGCAATTCACGTTGGTATATGATACACGCGGTTGTTTTGGTTGTCCAGTGTGTGAAAATTAGTCGTACATGAACTGTGAATGAAGAAAGTGCCTCGTAAATAATGATAATGCAAGTAATTAGATGAGTGTATTTTAACGCTGTCATTAACTGGAAATAAAAACTGCCATAATTAGACAATGGGAACGATTTTGTTGTAGAAGCAATTCGTGAAACTATATAATCCTATGTATGTACCACAATGTGTGGTATCGTAATTATCTAATTATTACCGTAATATGCAGGTATTTATACTTGACATTCCAATGTATTCGAAACATTTCAATGAGTGATATATATTATTCGGGTTATTTCGATGCGTTCCATTGAAATTTAATTTACATTTTCAAATTAATTAATTCGTTGAAATCATTGTTATCTGAGGCATATACATATACTGTTACGTGAGTTCCTTTATTAATATTGGAGAGAGAGAGAGAGAGAGTCTCGCGGCGGCTCGTTCCCGACTGACTAAAATCGGGCGCTCTGCCGATTTCCTCCTTCCCAAAAACGTGGCGGAGGCTCATCCGGGACAATACGCAAAACATAGATATTATATGATATATTCAGATAAATTGAATGAATAAAAGACAGAATGTAAAAAATATAGTCAGTAAAAATTTTACATTCATTTATCAAAATATCTTAATTTAATAAAAGGTGAATATTGTATTCAATTAAAAATCATTTAGAGATGAGTGTGATTGTTTCTCCAAAAATTCCATTTATCATTGACCCCGTTTAATTGTAACAAAATAAAAATCCAATAACATTCCAAGCAGATATCAATTACATTGAATGTTTCTTTATTATATAAAACAAATATGGACCAATTTTTAATTCTAAAAAATAATGTTTTTATCAATTGTTATAATACAGCAGTTTAATGTTGCAAAATATTTAGAATCATAGTTAAACATTTAAGATATTAGAGAATATTTTCCATCTCTCTCCCGTACACTTTCACTAAATTGTCAGTACGTAATAAATAATGATCCCAGAAGTCTTAACTCGCGGCTAATTCGAAAATAATCAAAGCAAATGATAAATACATGGAAACATTCTTCATCTTCGTTCTTCTTCTTCTTCTTCTTCATGTCTCGACACATTTATCTAATCATAGAGCACGCACATAAAGTACCTCAATATAGGTACAAAATGAGCCATCCAAAGCGATCCGGGCGTTCCATCACGGTAGATGAAATTACACCTCGCTCGCTCGCCGCGTCGGACAGCCGTGTAATTTACGAGGAAAGCATCTCTCCTTGCGCCCTGAATTATGCAAAAAGACCCGATGGTGACGCCTACCCCAATTAGAAAGTATAAATATCAATCAAACCTTCGAATTAATACAAATTAATAGCCGTTCTGTTGATTGCATATACCTTGTATATACATATATTCACTCATGTATATTATTTATATTCACACATCGGAACGTCGGAAACAAATGCATTGAAATGGCGATCGTGTATTTTTGTGCAGGTAACAAATCATAAGCGCCATTCCTCATGTACCAGTCATTTCTGACTTTTACAGTTCGGTATTCCTCGTTCGTTCGATTGTAAATACCGATTGATGGGAACGTACTATACGCGCGAGTGCGCGGACATTACGTTTAACGACCGAAAGCCCTCACGAGCGAGCCCATTGAGCGCAGACGTCAAAACAAGAATGGCCAAAGTGTCCCCGTTGACGAGATTGATTTGCACTGTGCAGTGTGTGTGTGTGTGTGTGTATATATATGTGCATCAGAATTTAGATACTCCCGGCTGGGATTGAACTAAACCATCCATTCCAAATTTTTTGAATTTTCTTAAAATTTATTTATGTCTATATATGAACGTCAAAAATCATTTCGGGTTTCATAAGCTCCAAAGTATCATACCTTTTCCTATACTTAAAAATTGATCAAACTTCTTATGAATTTTCCCAAAGTACCTTTCATTACCTATATATTTAACAAAAAAGATACGTGACTTAACAGCTAACAAAATATACGTTTCTGCGAGTTTTTCAAAGAAGCGAGAAAAAACGGTACACACACCGAAAATTAAAAAGTAAACCAACACCCTCCGCCTTGTGCATCTATTCAAACAAATGCCCAAAGTTTAAAGTGCAGCAAACGCCCGCGGGCGGCCTACTGAGTATATACGCGCGAACGAGCGCATGCAAACAATCACGCCTGTGCTATACCCATACACTGCACGCGGCCACTCGTGCAGATGTACTCGTAAAGCTCGACAGCACGCGCTAATCACACTGCTGCTGTTGCTTTGATGCCCTTACGTATACATATATATATATATACACACACATCTATAGTCTGACGCGCCAATCCGTCATTTGGCAGTCGCCCATGTCGGCGGGCTGTTAAAGCACGTGTGCCGACACCTGCATTAAGGCCATGCGTGTATGTATATACGTATACACCAGCCGAATGTATATCACGTGGTATTATAAACTGTAGCGTCGTAGCAGTGCTTTCGAAGATTCCAACTCTCGCGTGTTTTTGTTTTCCTTCGTTTTTAAATCCTGGAGGGGCTTCGCCTGCGATGTGTATATAAGTAGGTGTATTTTTGGAGCGAGGCGCGACGACGATATGGGAGCACGCGTCGAGTGAAAGTGCTGGATAAAAATTCCAAGTGGTACTGAATGAAAAGCAGACGATAGCAGAGAGAGAGAGAGAGAGAGAGAGAGAGAGAGAGAGAGAGAGAGAGAGAGAGAGAGAGATGTGTATTCTTC
>JAYJLV010099519.1:0-12208 GCA_036873485.1 Torymus texanus | reverse complement strand
ACAAAAATGAACCAATACCGCCGTGACCCCTTTGGTAGGCGGATCCGACGTAAATACGTCCAACCCCACCATTAAGTTGTTGAGACCCATCAAACATCTCCCCACCACTGTAGCCACCGGATAGTTTAAAATTGATAAAAGATCAGAAAATTTACGGCAATGGCTGGACTTTGAAATTCACCACAAGTCACCAGGAAAAATCAATCGAGATTGAAGAAGACCGGGCATTGGCCGAATCAAGTGGTTTCGGCATAGTTTAGTAATAAAAAAGTTATTTTTGTTTGTCTCCAAGAATTTATTGTAAAGTGCGTCGATACTCGTCTTAAATATTTATATTCTATTGCAAACAGTGTAAGGTATCTTACCTGCGACGTTATGGAATTTATTAAAAATAAAAGTAGTCTTATGCATGAAGCACAAATACAACTGTATACACCTAGTATTGTAAAAGATATTGTAAATTTACAAACCCGACATAGAAGGGTTCATTACTGAAAACATGGTCGACGACAATGATAAGTATAAAAGTGAAATAAATGTTGTCTAAATAAATGTTGTATATATATTTCTCGAATATATTATACTCTATATTGAAAACACTTTTGTTTAAAACATACTATAATCTCGCCACCCCCCCCCCACCATCTACATGTCTATATTTTAATGTATAAAGACTAAAATGTCTTATTTCTCGCCACACAGGGATGTGGTAAGTGCATACGACTACCGCCCTTTCCGTTAAACCATCACAATCACCGATTACTATAAATATTACCCCGATGCCCCGATCCCAGTTCTCCTCTCATTCTTTCACATCCTCCACGATGGAGAAGACCAACAGTAAGAACACCGATCGTACAACCCTCATTAAGGAGGAAAAAATCCATCGCTCCACGCTGGAAAGATATAAAAGAAAATTTTTTAACTAACACACACTCTTTGTCTGAGCGCCATGGATACAAGAAATTTTAATTTATATACTAATAATGGTCATCTTAACAGTTACAAAATGTGCATTTGTCTCCATATAGTTTATAATAATTTATTTGATTATTAACTCAGTAAATGAATATTGTGTAAGTTTTCCGAATAAATTATATTCTACACAAACGTTATTTTTATTCATATAAACATTAACCATCATCCAATCCACATTCCTATCCCACAAAATAAACTCACACACATATAGATCTTATCTCTTGCCATGCAGGGATCCTAGTAACACCGACAGGACTAGGGGAGTAGGGGGAATTCTATATCACAGCCCTCTTCAACGTAAACGAGCGGCGGGGATGCACTATACAGGCCCCCGACTTACGGTATCCCCGTATAGAGTAACGGCGCCGGTGTAGGAGGAGAGGGGAAAAATCGATAGCGCTGTCTCTCCATATGGGCCTTCTTACTACTAACGTTAGTACAAAAGTTACTATACTGCTGTTAATTTTAAAATTTTGTTCTTTTATAAAGTAATTAATAAAATTGCTACATGCATTATTAAGAATCCAGAAGAACAGGTAAAGAATTAAAGATTATATAAGGTTATTATATAGGTAACGAGACAGGCGCAGTCCCCGCGCTGTATCGCGCGAGAAAGGTGGTGCGTCTACTCTTTCACGTTTTATTTCTCGCAGAAACCATATCGGGCACTCTTTGGAAAATATCCTTTCCTACGTAAAAAAAATTGCTCAGCTTTCGATATAGAGGGTCAAAAGAATATTTTTTTTTCTTTTTTTTTCCTCTTCATTACCGCGAACAGCCGACTTGGCCCAGTAGGCGGGGGCCTTCCACCACATCTGTGTGAAAGTTGTGCCCGAACCTATTACCTCACATTTCACTATTTTTTCATTCCTCTATTATCCCTCCCTGGAAAGTTTCTCCAGTGACACACCATGCCGGTTAATCCGGCACTCTCTGACCCTGCGGGGCTATCGGGTTTGCTTCCCAGTGGTGACCGTTCCGGAGAAGGTCCATATTTCAGAAGCCAGCTCCTTGCCGGTAAGGCCTGCAATCCCTGCCTATTGCATCGGATCGGTCACCCTACAAATTCCTGCCTTACCTACAAAGCCCTAACCACTGTTTCGCATTCGTCCAAGCATGTGCCTGTGAGGTAGGGAAAACCCGGAATTACTCTGGTGAAAAATTCCGGGGAAAAAACCTACTTTGAAATAGCCGGAGTCCAGGGTATTCTTCCCGTTGAAAAAACACTCGGAAAAAAATCCGAGTGTGACTTACCGGGAATCGAACCCACGACCCCTTGAACGGCCGAGTTTCCACTAGCTAAGGCGTGACCCTTAACCAACTGAGCCACGGACCGCTCTGGGTCAAAAGAATATTAAAAATATACTTTTCGAGATATAACACGTTTTATACTTATTGAGAAATTTCGGGAAAAATGCCTACACCATTGCGAAGCTGAGAAAAAAATACGTCGGAAATACTCATTATGAAATTTTTTTAAATACGTTTTAGTATCGTAAACATGAGTTGGAAATAGCACGATTTGACGCTCGCACGCTGCGCTGGTGCAGTTGATATGAAACGCTTCATATTTAGTACTATCAACTCTTTTGATTTTATGTTTATGTTCAAGTTTTTAGGCATGCTGCCCACTTGATTACCAAATTCTACGTAAACAGATTTATCCGTGTTTAAAGACAGCTTGTTGAGAGCTAACCATGTTGATATTTTGTGCGGTGTTCATTCATTTTAGTTTCTACTTTTTTCCAAGTTTTAACTGTAGTAACTACCGCAGTATCGTCTGCGTATGAAACTATAGAATTTTCAGGCATCTCTATTAAGAGGTCATTCATGTATAGTAAAAAGAGCCCTAAGATAGTTCCTTGGGGAACGCCCATATACTGATTCATATCGTCTTGTGATATTATTTAAGTTTACTTTTTGAAGCCTGTTTCCTAAATAATTCTTAATTAGATTATACGCGTTTCCTCTAATTCCGTAATTGTATAGTTTATCTAGTAGTATATGGTGGTTTACCGTGTCAAAGGCTTTGGCGATATCCAAGGTTATGGCGATTGGAGTAATCTTGTCGAATTTACCATATATTATATTAGATATATGAAAAAGAGTATCTTTTGTACTTCTATTTTTCCTGAAACCATATTGACTTTTAGCAAGTATGTCGCATTCTTCTATAAAGTTTGTTATCCTTTTGTGTATTATATTTTTAAAAATTTTAGCTAGGTTAGAAATAAATGATATAGGTCTGTAGTTTGTAGCTATATGTTTTTCTTTAGATTTATGTATAGGTACGACTTCTGCTGTTTTTAGGGCATCTGGATAGATGTCCTTCTTAATACAGAGGTTTATAATGTGAACGAGTCTATATATGCAGCCAGTGTTTTGGCGTTTATATTATCTATTTCACCATTTTTGTTTCCCAGGTTACAGATAATATTACCAATTTCCATGTGGTTTGTTGGCTCAAAGAAAATACTTTTGCTGTTCATTTGAGGAAATTTAGTTTCTTCGTTAATCGGGGGTCTTATCTTACCTCTTCCCTATTAAAATAGCGATCCTGATTCGAGAGCTCACCCGATTCTGCAAGATATCTCCTCTATTTTCATCGATTTCGAGCTCTTTTTCGGTCTCGATGCCCAGAAGATCCGCTACTTCATTTCGAGATCGTTTTCGGGCATATTTTCGAGCACGATTTCGAGTATCTCGAAATCGATCTCGACAATTTTCCCGAAAATGTATCCAAAATCGAGATTACAAAAAGATCGAAATCAGGCTCGAAATAGAGAAAAATCGAGCTGAAATCAAGCAAAATCGAACTCGATTCGGGCTCTATTCGAGCTCGAAATCGTGCACGATTTCGAACTCGCTATTATTAAGAGGATTAGCATTTTGCCAATATGACAGAAGAAGGTCTTTAATTGATCAGCAATATTGTCAGGATTAGTTATTTTCTTGTTGTTATCTACCATATAGTTAATGTTATTATTCCTTTCACGATTTTTCCCTATTATTTTATTTATTATATTCCAAAGATTCTTAAGATTACTTATACTAGATTCAACTTGTACTTTGTCGTACTCTTTTGCGTTGTTTATTATTTTCTTTAATATATTTGTAAATTTCTTATATTCTTTTCTTTTTTAGTGTTATTAGGATCTTTTTTTCCATAATTTGTATGTTTTTCTTTAGTATTAAAAGATTTAATAATAGCTTTAGTTATCCAGGGTTTTCTTGGTCTCATGTTGTTAGTTTTGTTAGTGTTTCTAGTATATTCAGTTTTGCATAGACATAATTTTAGTTTATCTATAATGTTATTTAAAGTTATATTTGTATCATTCAATAGTAATAATCCACTCTATGGAATATAGTGTCAGCAACAGTTTTAAATTTATTGTAATGTATTCGTTTTACTGAAATTATATTTTTAGTTTTCTTATCTTCTTTATAGAAATAAAAAGTGGATAATGGTCTGTTAAAGGTATTCTGAGTGTATAAATTGTATATGCTATTTTATCTAGTTTACTAAAAAGGTTGTCTATGCAAGTTCCGACGTTGCTATTTTTATCAGATGGTCTGGTAATATTACAAAAGCCTGGGCAGTAACCATGCTCTAAGAGAATATGTAAGAATGCTTGATTGAGCATATCTTGATTAATGATATCAAAGTTAAAATCCCCAATTATCAAATTATTTTTATATTTGTTTAAAGAAATTTTGATTTTTTTTTATATTGTGCGATCTATACAGTGCTGATTATATTATTTCGCTATTCTTTTCAATTGCAATTTTAGAATTAATTATTTTAAGGTTATTTATATTAATAATTTCAATGGTTTCAGTAATGTAATCGCTTATGTAACCTACCAGTCCATCAGTTTGATTTATATTACTTTTATTGTAATACATTTTGTACCCAGTTATGTTAAAACATTCATGGTGTATTAGTTTCCGTGTATCACTGCAAACTATAATGCATCATTTTATCTCTAGGCTTCTTAGAAAAATAAGTAGATTGTTAAAATTAGCATTTAAACCTCTTATATTTAACTTCCTTTTCAAAGGCCATGCAACTGTTTAGTTCAAAAATATCATCACTATTACATTTTTTGCTAACTATATCATTTTATATATCAGTAATTAAATTAATACTACTATCCATTTTAGTTTTTTCGTGTGGGTGTAGCTGCGTTGCAGCTTATTGCTGTACACTGTTAGAAAACTTCCATGTATATAGATATACATTGTGTATATTTTGAAACGCAAAATATAAACATAGTATATCTATATATATGGAAGTTTTCTTACAGTGTAGGTGACTCCGTGTTGCGCACAAGTTGCAAACATTTTTGGGCGATCCACTGCACTGGACGTGTTTTAAGCAGACGTTCGAGATTGTTGAACAAGTTACAGTGCGAGCCAAAGTACTGGTTTTGATATTGTTTATTGACGGTAAGAGCGCTGCGGATATAATTTGCTGTATTTGACAATGATTTGGGATATTTACATAGTCGAGAATTAATTGATAGCCTAATGAAGTAACTGCCACCGACGATGGCATATCATTTCGTTAGGTACGCAGTCAATGAAGGCAGAAATCAATCGGATTTAAAATGAATTGGGGAATTCGTATATAAAGAGGCCGAACTAAATATACTCGCGGACGTCATCACCTCCGATACGAGTAAAAAGAATAGATTTGTGCAGAAGAATGCACATATAAATCCGTGTAACCGAGAGAGAGAGAGAGAGAGAGAGAGAGAGAGAGAGAGGAGAAAACGTGATGCAGTTGACGGCAGGCAGATTGTAGCGTTCTCGCAAAGTTATCAGTAAACGATCGTTGTAAGATAAAATCGTTTATGCTTTATTTGTTTAGAGAAGCGCCACTTCCGGGAACACTGCAAATAAGAACCGAGTTCTAAATGTAAACGTGCGCATCACGATATTTTACACCCACTCGATACCCACATGTGCATCGAGCTCGAAGCAAGTATTTCATATTTGTCATCTAGCGAAGTGCGTTTTCCCCAATCACGATTTTTTCTGTTGATCGGCGGTAAACGGCCGCGTCGATCAGCTTAAGCGTGGCTACAATATTGGTAATTCAAATCCTGTCACAAATCCGAGAACTTCATGTGCTTGTAGCGAGTTTCCAATATACGTTTTGTTTAACAGTGAAAAGTGAGAGTACGATTATTTTACCTTTCTCACATCCTTATTCCCTCACACAATAACATTCATTAAGAACAATATACATACCTCTCTTCTAGAAATACGCTTATTCTCGTTGGTTTACTTTTACTTTTGACTTGTCTTGCCTGCGCGTGATTTGCGACACCAGCAAAGCGATAACTGCTCGACGCAGGTGGTGCTAATTGGGAATAAAGAAACTCCCATGTGCGCGCCAGTTACTAGGAGGGAGCATATCTAGTTTTTATTCTCGCCCGGCGTTTAATTTCCCTTTAATATCGAAAGTTATCCATCTTGCCCCTCTACTTTAGAAGATATAACCTATGTAACCTGTCCTTACCTTAGATTTTCTTAACAGAGATATTTACAGTTGAAGTGTTGAAAAAAAAAATTACTATCAAACCAGCATGTTAATTCATTTATAACGTATTTAAATCTTGTAATTTATTTGTCTAATTTTTCTTCCGTTACAGTTCTCATTTTCCTCACCTTTATGATTAACCTTTTTCTACTTATAATTTCCCTTTTATTGTTATACCCATCTCATATTTTTCCTTTTTCCTTTTTTTTCGTACCTCTCTACCCAACCTGGCAGTTAGTGTGGAAAATAAAAAAAGCAGAAAAAAATAGCGAATGACAGTTCACAACTTCATCTATCCTACTTCATATGTGTCTTAAGTTACTGCTGCTTCTAAGAATTATAGACAAAGCCAAATAAAATAAGAAGAAGAAGAAAAAGAAGTTCGCATCTAAGTAGGGAAGACTGGGGCTAGTTGGCCGACTTTTTACATTTCATTTTTGTGCAAAAAACTATGAATTTATTTAATAAAAGCTTTTTACTATCCCAAAGTATTCTATCTAAATAATGCTTATGGTTATTTCCAAACTTATAAACTGATCCCTATAGAAGTTAAATGCGATTTTTTAACAATGCGATTTGTGGCCAACTTGCCCCGTCTACGGGCTAAGTTGGCGATTAGTCTGGGGTAAGTAGACATACAATAAATTTCAAAATATTATACAAACATTAGTGATGTTACTTTATTGATTATGTGAAATGCCAACTTGTCCCACAAATAATCTGCCAACATGCCCCGAGGGTATATTTAAATTTAAAAATTAAAATAAAGATATTAAAAATTGGAATATGAAAAAAATAAAAACTTGTAAACTCGTAAAAAAGTAATCATTATAATCTATTCTATAAAGAAATAGCTTATTTTAATTTTTGAAAGAATTAGTGGATTTTTACTGAAGTGTAAAATTTACATAGAAAGGTAAGAAAATGTTCGAACTAGCTCCGCAGTGCACGATGCTACCGAACTGCAACTGAACACAAATGTTCTTTAACCTATTTCATCTTGACATATCTTGTTTCGATCGCAAGTTATTAGCACTTTGTCAACCTATTCCGCATGCCAACTAGCCCCAGTCTGCCCTAATAGCAAATATTAAAAAGTATTTCTGAGAGATGAAATGTTTACCAGTTTTTAAAGTAACGTCTGTTATGTAAACCTTAAATTTTAATTTCTTATAAAAATTATTAAAAATTACTTAATTTTAATAGAATTTTATTTTACTAATATAATATTGATGTAGATAAAAAATTCTCTACAACTTTATTGTAAATACATTCAAGAATACGTAAAAAGCATTCCAGAAGAATCCGACATTTTTTGATGTGCAAGCTATTCGGGCTGGTGCAAGTGACTTTGAACAAATAACAAATGAAGTCATTAGAAAAATGGATTTAAAGACGTTTTCTTGGTCGATGTAGCAGCTTTAGAACCTTTTATTTTTAAATAATGTCTTTGTTTATTCTAGTAGATGGTTGAGGGAAGAAAGGATATTAACTCCAGTGTGAGTGATTTAAGTATAGTCCTTTTATTGTCGAATAGTTGCACGAGGTGGGTGGACGCGTGTTGTGCGGAAGCGATCTGCCGAGAGACTCAACATCGAAAAAAATCTTGCCCGGGAAGCGTCGCGGAAGTCGCGGGACTCAGACTTGATGAGCGTGGTCCTTCTGACAGACAAAAACGGTCGCGCGAAAGAGAACGGTTTCAAATACAGAAACATTCTGCCCACCATCGTTTACAAAAAACGATCCTAACTGGATGAATAAATCTCGACTCTATATAAACCAAATTTAAGTAGTGTAATGCTTCTATATAAATTATAATGCTTCTAAATAATTCGAAATCAACTTGTGTGACGTTACATATATATATAAATCCAAGTTTTCCAGTTAGGAGGAAATTACAGATTACAAATTAGAGAAAGAAAGCGTGACAATTATTCGCGTTGGGAGTTTAATTAATACATTCATTCGGTCGACGCATCAAAGGTTTCAGTACGCAGTGACGGGTCGCGCGCTAAGCGGACCAATTTGACTATAGGACATTGGAGAATCGACGAGACCGTGCGGACTGTGACGACCCGAACATGACCATTTGTACCCTCGTGGATCTCGATGACTCATGCCAGCGGCCATCTCGTCGGCGACGTAGACGCCAGGCGTAGGGGGACTAAATCACCCACTCTGAAGGGGGGCTGAGGCCTGGTCCACTTACTTCGACGTTGCAATTGTTGCAAGTATTCATGCGACCATCGGTCCCAGAAATGTTGAGTCATCTGAGTCACTCTTCGCCATCTTTGCAGCGGGGGAACGTGATCCTCCGTGATGCGTGGCTCTATAAATAAAAATGATTGTTCTCCGATTAGAAAGTTAGCAGGGATGAGCACAGACAGGTCTAACGGATCATCAGACAAAGGTAGCAAGGGTCTGGAGTTCAGACATTCTTCGATACGACACAATAAGGTGGATATCTCTCCAAACGTGAGTTTAGTCTCACCAACGACACGTTTGAGGTGGTGCTTGATCGATTTCATGGCCGCTTCCCAAATGCCACCAAAATGCGGGGCAGTGGGGGGATTAAATTTCCATTCCGTGCCTTCTCTACCGACACGCCGCATGACGTCACGACAAAATTCTGTACCCTTCCTATACATCTTGCGTAATTCAGTGTCGGCTCTCACGAAAGTAGTACCTTGATCGCTGTAAAGCTTCGAACAAGGGCCCCGCCGAGAGATGAATCTTGAGAACGCCGCGATGAACGAGTCAGAATCGTACCCAGACACCGCTTCTAAATGTACTGCCTTTGTACTCATGCAAAGGAAGACCGCAATGTGAGCCTTGTAAGATTTATAACTGCGAAGTCGAGAAGAGCGTAGCCAAAAGGGGCCCGCATAATCTACTCCTGAATGTAAGAACGGTCGAGTCGGTTTCACCCTGCAGCTAGGTAACTCACCCATCAGTTAATACGGCTGCGCGCCTTGGTAACGCTGGCATCGGACGCAATTGCGAATAGAGGTTTTGACTGCTATTTTGCCTTTACATATCCAAAACATACTCCGTATGTTCGTCAAAGTCAATTGTACGCCACCATGCAGCGTTTTATAGTGAAAATGGCGAATTATTAATCGCGTAAGAAAAGAATTCATAGGCAAGATAATGGGGTGTTTCTCGTCCGCATCTAGCAGAGAATGTTTAAGTCGACCGCCCACCCTGATCAGACCATCCGAATAGACGGGATTCAAATTCCTCCACTCATGCGACCGTTTCAGAACACCACCAGACCACCTTCTTGCAAGATTCTCCTTTCCTGAGGGTAATGGGACCGCTGAGTTAAATAACACCAAATTAATGTAGCTTGTTGCTCTTCTACAAGAGAGGGGACGACTGACTCCAATGGTAAAGGGAACAGTGAAATAATTTTGTGAACCTTTTCTTTGACTGAGATCTTCTCTAAACAGCGCCTAATAAACCTGAGAATATATACCGTAATTCGGATTAATTTTGCGAATGAAGAGAATTGGTCGACTAATTCCCAAACGGGGGGTGAGGTCTCTATCACAGAAGCAAGAGCGGCTTCCGTTTGTGGACTTTCACAATTTTCAAAGCGGAATACTTCACGTTGAGATAGTTTGATTATATCTAGATCGTGCGTACAATTCCACAACGCCTTTTCTTTTGTTAAAAATTTTGGACCTCTCCACCATAACTCACACTTAGTTAACTCGTCCGCAGTTACTCCTCGAGTGGCTATATCAGCTGAATTCTCCACTGACCTAACATGATGCCAATAAGCATCCGGTAACAGAGTGGCGATATCAGAACACCTATTAGCCACGAAAGTCGGCCATCTCGAGGGAATATCACGAAGCCAGTAGAGGACGTCTTTAGAATCGAACCATAGGTGAACTCAAATCGGCTCTAATCGTAGAATTTTGAGGTGGTGCTTAACGAGCTTAGCTAGGAGATGGGCAGCGCAAAATTCTAGACGTGGAATGGAGAGAGTCTTTATTGGGGCGACCTTCGTTTTCGCTCCCAATAAAGTGTCACGAACATCGATGGAGACTACTCTCAAATAGACGACTGCAGCGTACGCCACCTTTGAGGCGTCGGCGAATCCTTGGATCTCATAAGACAGAGAACGTTTACTGACCCCGATCCATCGAGGTATCCGTACATGATTGATGCCGTTTAAAGAGGCATACGAGCGCTCCCAATACTCAGCCCGATCTGCTGGTAAAGTGGAGTCCCAATCTTTACAAAGGGCCCAAAGAGACTGCATAAAGATCTTTAATACAATTACGACAGGGGCTAGACAGCCAAGGGGATCGAAGAGACGCGCAATTTTTGATAGAACACTTCTCTTCGTCACTGGTCCTAAAAGAGGTTCCAGTGTTAATTGGAAGTAAAAGTGATGTTCGCGTGGGCTCCAATAGAGGCCGAGCATGGAAAGCTAAGATCCATTTGCAGAACGTTGTCTGCCGCAAGCATCTCGTTAGGGATATCGTTAAGCAGATTTTCGTGATTGGCTAGCCACTTCCGTAACTTAAAACCTCCCTTGGTGAGAAGTGAGATGACTTCCGATTGTTTGACCTTGGCTTCCTCTACCGTGTAACCCCCGGACACGGTACATCGTCCATGTACACTTCTTCCCTAAGAACCTCTCCGCCTAATGGGTACAGAGCCTCCTCCTCTTTAGCTAGCTGCTTCAGAGTTCTCATGGCTAAGAATAGAGAGCACGCAAATCCGAAGGTAACTGTAGTGAGGAAGTAAACTAACCTTTCATCGCGAACATCTTCTCGCCAGACAATGGCTTGGAGTTGCTGGTTGCGTTCATTCAAAACAATTTGCCGGAACATTTTTTCTATATCGGCAGAAAACGCGAATTGATAAGCACGCCATCTTTTCACTAAATCGGTCAGATCAGGGAGAAGATTGGGGCCAACGTACAAGAAATCATTAATGAAGAAGCCGTTTGGAGTTTTTCGAGATGCATTAAAGACAAGGCGTAGCTTAGTAGTTGAACTACTTTCTTTAACTACTCCGTGATGAAGAACGAAGAAGCACTGATCTACTCTCGGATCGCCTTCATTTTGACGACGCATATGTCCGGTTTTTAGGAAATCTCGCATATCCTCTATATATGATGACTTTAGTTGGGGCTCTCGTACGAATCGTTTCTCCAATTTCGTCATCATGGCAACTGCTCCCGTGAACAATTCACCTAGCCTGGAAGCCGCAAGAAATTCCGGTTTGACAGGCAACCTAACAACGAATCGGACATTGGGATTTCTAGTAACTGTCTGTTGGTAATGCTCCTCACATAGCAACTCATCCTTAGTAAGTGTTTTTCCTGATGGGGCAATTCTTCGACTTCCCAGAATTTCCTCAGTACTTCAGTAAGTTCTATATCTGAGGTTTAGGTATTTACGAATAATCTTGGAGTTTTGTCCTCGTTCGAGGTTACTGTGCCTGAAATTATCCAACCTAAAGAGGTTTTAGTTGCGATAGGTGCCGCCGATGGATCTCCTTTTTGCAAACCTTGTTTGATAATTTGAGCGTGTACTTGAACACCGAGAAGAATATCGATTCCATGGGCCTGTCCAGGATATGGGTCGGCTAGGGTGATACCTCGCAAGTGTTCCCATTTAGCGGGATCTTTATCGCGTAGGTTATAGGATGTAATATTGG
>JAYJLV010099508.1:0-12209 GCA_036873485.1 Torymus texanus | reverse complement strand
AAAAAATTGGTCACGAGCTGGTCGAGGGTGCGGCCCGTCGACCGAGCTGTGACGTCGCGAACTTTCCCGAAGTTCGCGAGGAACGCTCGCGTTCGAATTTATGGGGAAAAAGTCGAGACTGGAGTATTCGGCGAAAAAGAGAAAGAAAAAAAAAAAAAAAAATAGAATAAAAATTAATTGAAAGACGTCGCGGACGTCAAATACTTCTCAATTCTAATCACTATTCATTTACCCGTATAAAACGAAACTTTAACCAACAAATCATCAACCACGCAACAATAATAAAAAAAAAATATCCTACCCCCAAAAAACTTACAGTTTCAACCTCACTCACAAGCCTTCCGCTTCCACACCCCCGTAAGCGCCCGTCTGAAGAGCATAGCCAACAGAGCACTGGCAACTCTCTCCCTCTGCACTCACGAAAAAATCCCTGCGCTCTCAAATACTTTTGTTTACCACTACGCACGATCTCTCGCGAAAGACAACGACACCTGCCTGAGAATAACGAGATAACACAGCCAACCCGTGGCTGCTGCTGCTGAGCCATTTTAATTGCGGGTAATATCGTAAAAGCATGCGGCCGTGCGATTCTGCGCAATTTACGGCACAGTACCGCGCATATTGACTATACGCGCACAAGCGACGCAAGCGCATATATGGTTTTCCTATTTCATATGTACGTTGGAGCAGTTGTTTCCTGCGCGGTGTTCATAAGTCACCACTTTATGACGAGATATCAAGGCGTTTTTATGGCTGAGCACATGGTAGTTGATTGATCGCTTTGTTATTGATTAGAAGAGAGAAAGCGATGTTATGATGTTTGGAGGGGGGATAGGATCGAGTTGATGAAGCGCCCTGTATGACTGAATTTTGGAATTTCGCGCGCGAAAGGTAGTAATTCGGGAGTGAATAGAGAATGAACAGTCGATGCATATTTGACATTGTCGATTGGGAGGAGATTTGTAGTCGGGAAACTATTCGGACCATCTATTGCTATTATTGTTGTTTTATTTAGAAAGCATAGTAGTTCCATCAATTGCATCCGAATCCACAGCACACTATATTTGAGGATTATTACAATTCCTAATTCATTGAATGCAAATACTATACTCCTTAGTAAAAATAAAAAGTTTAATATCAATACCTAGGAACCACGTGTATAATCTATCTACCTACCCATCCTTTACTATCACCGAAACACTCTCCTCACCTCGTAACGTTATATATTCATTCAAATGCGATTGGCAATCAAGCAATACAGTCCATCATCGCAGATGGATCGCATCCTTCCTCGAAGTCGTCCACCTACTTCTCTCCGTCCGCTAAGTAAGTAGAGTCGTTTAGATTTATTGTCGATTCGACGGGAATGGCTTTTAAAGTTGTTAGGCGCTACGCGCGTTAACTGCGGAGAAATACCCCAGTTTCTCTCCCTCTCTCTCTCTCTCTCTCTCTCTCTCTCTCTCTCTCCTTCGAAACTTTTCAGTGCGAGTGCTACATGGAAAGGGACTTGTGCGAAGGTACGGGGGGACCTTATTACTGTAAATCTTACAGCGCTTCAGCGTAGCGTTCTGTAATTATATAGTCCAAGAGTAAGGAAGAAGGTTACACAATGGAACGGCGATTGCGAAGTCATTGTAACGCCGCGAGTTGGAATTGTTCTTTAAGAAGTATATAGCGTCCTGACAATGGCGAGTTGATGTGTCTTGTGCAAGTTTAAATGAATGCCAGAATAGCATGTATATATATGGGCTGTTCCATTGAAGATGCACGAGAAGGTTGTCATCAAATCTTGAGACCAACCACCATCCTTCACTTCACATATTCTACCGATACAATAAACCATCTTCCCGTCCATCCACTAGTTCTCTCTTCGCGTTTCTTTGATCCGCGTGATGTATATCGTGCGACACAAATCTCGTTTGGAATTTTTCATTTCCTCCGGCGCCGTTTCTCTCCTGCGATCTACTAGACCCCCACCGCAACCGTTCGATTTCTCCTCGATGCGAGACTGAGTTACGACAACGTGGAGGCGATAACTCGCGTGAGTCTCCGCGAGAAAGATGGCAAGCTTGATGATGAAAGATCTACAGTGGTGGAGCGTCTAGAATCATGAATATCGTAATGCGGTAACGTATAGATCTAAATGTGGTGGAGCGTTAAGTTTTAAAGGAGTTGCATGGTGAGGAGTAAAATGGGCAATAAAACTTCGTTTCTGTCAATTATTACGAGTGATATATATGTGGAAACTGACTCTGTTGCGAATGCAAAGATGAAAAGTGTGAAATATTTAGCTCGAGTTGAGAGTACATAATTAAGCAGGATTCAATATTTGCATAGCAGTAAAATATAACTGCCGTTAGCACAGCAACTTTATTTATGTGTGCTTTTCATGATAGAACTGCTATATTCATGCGAATTTCAGAAACACTTTTGACGAGGAAAAATGTAGAAAAAGCATCGCTTCTAAATCATGCTATCTCATTCAAATATGCGCAGTATGTTACATAAAAATGCAGATGTTCAGACATGTGAAATGAGATTGGATAATAGTTATTCATCATAATAATCCGAAATCTTCCTTATCATAAAACGACTACATTCGCCAAACAATCTCATCTTCCCTTCAACCCCCTAAAAAGACCATCCGACTCAGCATGAAATCACCGACAGGAGCATCTAATCTGCCTTGCTCCATCCCCGGACATACCGTCGAATGTCGCATCTACCAGACAGCCAAGTAGCAGCCGGCGATCGGCACGTCCGATAACCTCTCGCGCGAGAAAGTGCGAGCGAGCCACAGCCAAAGGCTCGCCAGATAAACTTCGCTTTGACCCCTTTCGGCCCGCATAAATCGTCCCGAGGGGTGATTCGCGCAAATCCACGTGCAACAGCTGCGAGGCGAACGCTTGCCAAGGGCTTGCCAATCAATTAACATAAACGGTTTGGCGAGCTGACTGTGAGAGCTGTAACGGGTTGATGTGTATCGGAGCGTAGGGTTGCCTCTTTTCTGAATTTAGTTGGGTGGGTGGTGAATGTTGGAGGATGTCAAGGGTGTGTTCTATCGGTATAGGAGTAATGGTTAGGTGTAAAATTGATAGATGAGTGGTAGGGGATTTTGGTCTTAGTTTGGTTGGATGAAATGTGTCTCGAAATTTATTTTAGCATCAGTTTTAATTACGGATAAAGAACTGGCAAGTTTAAGATGAAAATAGAATAAGTATAAGGAATTAGTTGGAAGCTCCATTAAACGAATGAAGAAGATAGATTAAGATAAAACGTGATTATAAAAATCCTCGATAAATCTTAGGAGACTGGCTAAATTAAATATTCTTTAATAAAAGTGACTTTTAAAGAGACTTTTTAAGTGAAAAGTATAATTAGGATTTATAATCTGATGATGTATATCTGGATAAACCCGTGAATGTTAATGTTTCATAATTCACTTAAGATTTGTCATACTCAAGGTAGCATTAAAAGATGCTATAAATCTATACCCGTGAAATTATCAACAAAAGACAAGTACATTAAAAAACATCAAATCTACCTCGGTATTAATTTCCTTTTTTTCTACATTTTTTGCCCCAAACTTCATAACAACGGACGATTGCTTTCCTTTTTTACCTCTCGTACTCCCGACTCAGCACAACAGCGAAACGAAGAATAGAATGACAATAATCGGCCCAGGCGACGAAACCTCGATATTTTGCGCTTCTTTATCTCCCCGGGGAGATATATAAATGTATTTTGCAGGTCTTTGTGTCTACGTGGCGCAAATTTTTTTCCTCACCACCACGCCCGCTGCCGCTGCTCTCCTTTTGCGCAACATGATTTACTACGCATTCTCTTCCCGTAATAAAGAAGTGAAATATGAATTGAATTGGGGAATCCTTTTTCTATTCAACTATAATTTCAATTTGTTCTTCGTAAGCAATAGAATTCCAAGTAGTAATTTATTTTTATTCACTTCTACCTAACAAACAAAAATAATAAATTATTAAAAGCTTTCGCACCTACTAAAACGTATTTATCCGACTCCGTTTTCTCGGCACACCTCATCTCAAGTTCGACGCAATTACCCAAATGACTCTCATCCAGGGCCTCCTCGATAAACAAAGCAACATCGCACTTCTCCCGGCTTACTGTGCGCACTCGAAGCACGGCAAAATCCTCGCGCACTGATCATTAGTACCTTCGAAAAAAAACGAAAACTGAGCTAAGTAATTACGCGGTAATTACGCCGGCAATTTAATAAGATCGCATAATAAACCCAGCCTCGCCTTATGAAAAGCGAGCTGAATGGCCACCGCTGCCGTTGCCACGAAGAAAAAGCTTACACGAGGAGAGGGTAGGGATTCCTTTTTCGTGCGTTAACCAAGCCGGGGGTAATTCCCGCTCGCAAGCTCGCGCGAGCGAGCGTTGAAAAAGTAGGCCACGCGGCGAGCCAGCCAATTTATCTCTCGAGCGAGAGCCGCGCAAGACAAACGAAGTGGGCTCGACTTTTTTACTCAAGAGCTGGAGGAAGAGGAGGATGTGTTTGATGAAAATGATGATTGCGAGAGAGTGAGAGCGCGGATAGGGGCAATGGATTTTCATTGAGGTTTTTAAGTGTAGCATGCGCGCGGGGACACTTGAATTTCATCGATTCGCGTAGTTGTATCTTGTCAGGGTTTCGTCTGGGTTTTTATTTACAGCTAGAATGCATTTACGAGGAAGAGTATTTTCAGAGGTTTCACTTTTCTTTTTGTGGTCCAGAAGACTTTGAGTTGATATACAACGAAGAACGTCGAAATATAGATATATGATAATCTTGAAATTTCATTCTCACAATCTACAAAAGAACACAATGCACTTTTTCATTTTAATGACTGCTCTCGCTCAAGGTTCACTCGTGCCTTTCCACTTCTTGTTAACGAGCTTGTAATGAAATTTTCCCAAAAACTCTCAAATATAATAAAGTTTAATGAGTGAGCCAATTTATGTTAATTTTCCGTACGCACATTATAACTCGGCCGGTTAATTAGTCTTCTAAAAATTTTCAAGGATTTGCGTTCTCGTTTTTAACGGAAAATATAATACGAGTTTTTGCAGGGGGCGCACGGTATAATCACCGACTTGTGCGAAAATTTCTCTTTCTTGAAAGTTCTTTGAACCCTCTAGCTAGCGGTACAAGGGAAATTGGTCTCTGGGGGGAAAAGAGAGAGAGAGAGAGAGAGAGAGAGAGAGAGAGAGAGAGAGAGAGAGAGAGAGAGAGAGAGACTGCTGAAACCTGTTTTACGCAGCGTTTTTTTTTTGCAAATGCTTTCAGTGAAGTTTTCACTGTGTGCATTGACACAATAAGTCGTTTTCACAGAGAATTTCTAAAAGTTGAACATCGCAAAGTCTAGTTATTAAATTTGTACAAAAGCACTCTGACACAATGCTCATTGTCGTTAGACAGCGCAACAGTGTATCCATCGAATTTTCTCTAAAGCATTCTCAAAATACTATTGTAAAATTTATATCAATGATAAATTTATAACTCTCTCGATTCATTATAAAATTTCGCAATTTCGCAAATAATATTCCGAAAGCTAATTAATCTCGGAAGGTAAACACAATGTTTATACCCCCATGAAAATTGCAGCGTCACTTCTGTTTTTCGAAACGTGGGCGAAGTGGATAAATGAAGAAACGAAATCAGAGTCAACACTCATTTGGATGAACATCCTCAACGTCGACGATTTATCAAATAAAACGATACACCCTCGGCACATCGCTCATCCCTCTTCCATTCCAATTTACTCATATTAATCGAGGGCCCCTTGTTTCACCCTCGATCAATCGCTTCTACGTAATAATAGCTATTCCGTGAATATAACGAAATGTAGACGTGTAAAGTGTGTCGGATGCAAAAGACGATCACAACAACCCAATTACACACTGCTGACGTTGAAAACCTTCTTACATCACGCTACTCCACTGCTGTTGTTGTTACTGCTACAAAATTATGTATATTTCTGGATAAGGCGAGAAGACGCGTCTATTGTTTCCTCGCGATTTTCGAGCCTTTGTACGTGGGTTCGTTAGAATCGCACTCCGCGACTAATTGCAACGACTAATTAAGAAGGCGTTAGGCCACGATTTCATGCGCACCCGTGCGACAGTGACAATGACGAACTTTTTGAATACTGCTACTGCTGCAAGGTCGATGCTTATTCGCAAGACATAGAGTCTGTTGTACGCAAGTGGAGCAGAAAAAAATGGGTCACGGATGCAGCATTTAAAGGTACCAGAATCTTTTTAATGAATTTTCAGCGCATAAAGTTAAAGGTCAAAACAAAAGATACTTCAATTAAATTCTATTTGATTATAATAAATTTGATTTATTAGGTATAAACCTGATTTTACTTATATTTATTTTACGATACTTGTGATGGATGAATAAATAGCAACCTTATTGTAGATAATAATACTTCAAATGCATTAAGAAAAAATATTCATCGATTCCATCAAACCCGTATAAAGCTACCAACGACTTCCATCAACCCGCATGAGCTATCGAAAAGTCCTCCCATCAGCAAACAGTTGCATCGACACTAGCGTCCTCTCCGTCGCCACTCTAGGCAACAAATCATTTTCTTTGCTCTTCGCGCACTTCTCGACTTTTTCGCGCTCTCACGACGGACAGCTAAAACACATCCGCAGCGCTTTATCAAGAAGCCCAGCCATCCAGGTTTTCTCTCTCTCTCTCTCTCTCTCTCTCTCTCTCTCTTTCTCTTTGCCCTCTCCGCTCGCCCCATCCATCCATTTCGTCATTATATAGCGCAACGCCGGACGCGGTTTGACGGACGCGCGGCCCGCCATCCATTTTCCCTACAAACGCAATCTCAGCTGGCCAAGACGAAGGACAGCGTTTTTTGCTCAGACGAAGAAGACGCGTCGTCCGTTATTTACCCTTTTTCCTCTGTGCTTCTGCTGCTCTTAGCTCTTTCATCGGTGGTGCTTCCTCGTCCGCGGAAGCGTTGAAAGCTTTTTAACTTGAGAAGATGCGGGAGCCGGAGGGCATCTATTAGCGATATTAAAATTAAATTTTTTGAGAATAGAGGTGAATTGATGGAAGATACGTTTTCGTAATTTAATTATGTAATAAAGGTAAATGCTGTGAAAAGTTGCTATGTAAAACAGTGTTACATATTTAATTAAGGTCTGAAAGCACGTGATTATCAGGGGAAAAATGAACTTTCACAGGGTATTATCACAAAATGAAATCCAACTTCAAACAGCATGTGTAATTCTACGCTTAATACTATATATCCCAGCGTATAAACTAACGAAAACATTAGCGTTTACGCTTGTTAACTTCGCGCGGCGTCGTCGGCAGCGGCGCCTGATTACGCAAACAAAGTCTAACGCGCGCAATTACAACGTCAGCGGATACTCTTCCCTGAAACACAACTCGCTAACGCCATCCTCAGAAAAACAAAACTCATCATCCACGTTCTTCCAGCGACAATTCAATCTCGGAATAAGACCCAGACAGGGGAGACCGAAAAAGCTCTCTTCTGGTCGCCTGTGTTTGTCGCGCGAAAGACGATATCAACGGAGGAGACGCGCGCTCGCGTTCGCAGCTCTTCCTCTCTAGTGACTGACTGACGCGAGAAAGGATTGATCCTGAAGACACGGGAAGCCCCGGCTCGATTTCCTTCTCTTCCTGCACTCTCACACATACACATACATACATATACACGGGTGGGAAACGATGCGTCACTGTCGTCGCGTCGAGCGCCAGTTCGCTCTCAATCGACGGCTCATTCGATTATCCGCGCGCTATCGCGTTCCCGCGTGTTTCCGATTTGTGGAGAGCGAGTGGGATAGAGGTGGTGTGAGATGCATTCTGAAATGTTTGCAAACGTTGTGATGGCTTGGGAAAGCGTTGGTTTTGCGGTGGGGAGTGTGGGAGGGATTGGTCTAATGCGCGTGGAGTAGGGAATGGTTTACGTGATGGATTACGTGTTGTTTGTTTATTTTAGGATGATATTTTTGTTTTTTCATCGATGTAGCTGTGTAAGTAGTAGGAGAGGTGTGAATTAATGTGTATTACTTTTTATACTTAAAATTGAATTCGAGTATTACGACGAAAAGACGTAAGGTAGGTAGTAGTATAAATTAAATATGTTCATGCATGACGAAGACTGCTTTCATGAAGTGTATTACATTTATCTTATTTATTCTGAATAATTACAAAGTATATACCTGGACTATTATCTAAGATACTCATTGACACTTACACTCTCCAACGAAATATGTATGTTTTTCACGTTATATACAATATAAAGCAAAGTTAACAATAATCATCTTATCACTAGAATCTACATCCGAATGATCGTAGATTCAAACAACCAATGTTATCATCATATTACTACAATTATTGACCCAACCTCCACAACCCTAGCGAATTTTCTAGTCGAAATTCCCTGTACGCCCAGTACCATTATTTATGTCCAGCATGGAAAAGAAGCGCGGAAAGGTTCGACGACCGTGAATCGCGTGGGCGAAGCGAGGCAGCTAATTAACCCTCTCCGGGAAAGTGCACGACTAATTTGCTTGCCAGTCGCACCGAAAGATCGGTAATGGCTCGAGATTGTTGCACAACATGCGGAGCGGACGGCGACGGATGGGCGCACGAGCGGGGGAAACGCGCCTGTGTTCTAGTGAAAATTTAAAGTAGTTCGAGACGCAGAGGGTGGAGTATTCCGAGAATAGATTTTCTGCTGAATTGTTTAGAAAGAGATTTTTCGTTGTTGGAAAGGTGAATGTGTTGAAGTTCGTTTTGTAATGAATGGAATGTTTTTTATGCTACAAATATAAAAAGGATTAAAGGGAAAAAATTAGCGTCGAGAATTGAATCAGTTAGTTAACCTACCTACCTATTGTTAACGATGAGAGAACCAGTAACAATCTCAAAATGAAATGAAATAACAAAAAATATGTTAGTGAAACTGATTCTACAACTAGTCTTAAATTTGATATTTCTAAGTAAGACTAGATTGTTCCTTTATTTTTACGTTCTACTTGCGAAGAACAGGCGAGTTTTATTTAATAATAACAAAAAATACGATAATATCAACAAGCAACTCTATAACTCTGATATTAAGACATAACACGCAGGCTTTGATATTTCTCATACTATACCGAACGAAGCACATAATACGTTCGATACATAAACTCTCCAACCTCATAAACCAAATTTGTTCCCCCGCAAACAAACAGTTTACGCGCAACTCCCGAAATTCTGCATCCACGTCAAGTCCGCAAAACAGCCCAACTTCCGGAACTCCGAGGCGACTTCGATCCCTTGCCCGTCCGTCCGACCGACGCGAAACGCCCCCCGTGGTAGTTGTAATACTTCCCCTTCCCTTTTCCCTCCCCCCTCCCCCGTTTCGTTCTCTCCTACTTCAGAAAGCGATGCACAGCAGCTCCTGAACCTGGCACGCGCGCCTGCACTTGGCACCGACTCGACGCGACTACTCTCCTCTATATATACATATATATAAACGTATACACATACACGTGCGCGCGGGGTGCACACAGAGTCGTAATTGCGGCACAATTGATTATGGAAAAAGGCCGGAAAATTCAGTGCGCACGTGTTGCGTTAATCGGCGACGATTACCCGCTTGGACAAGTCGCCTTATCCACTCCGGGAGGAATGGTAATTGCTGGGGGTGGAGGTAGAAGAGCCGCGCATCGTTTTGCGATATTCCGATTTTTACGAGCGGAAGTCGGCCGGAGCAGGAGGAGGAGTTTCCGAGCGTATTGTTATTGCCAGGGAGGTACACATACACAAGAGGAAGGAGAAGGAGGAAGAGGATGAGTATTTGGGAATTCGGTGGACCGATATCGAGCTAGTTATTTTATGAGGTATGGCTTGGCAGGATGTTTGGTCTGTGTGATATTGCGGGATAAAGAAAAGGAAATGTGGAAACGGGTATTTATTTGAGTGGTATGAACATGAATTTAGGAGTAATGCTGTGAAAGAAGATCCTGGGGTTGTATGTCTGATCAATTTCTGGCATTACTACTTAAATTTTTCTGCGCTTTAATAATAAATTTTGTATCAGTTTTTTAATTACAATAAACTAGATTTATTTATTATAGAACTTTTTCAATATGATCAATGAAAAATATTTGGAGTTGTTATCAAATTACGAACAATTTTTTATCTTATTTATAATCATCAAAACCCGTAAATTATGAAGTATTTGAAAATATAACTTGAAATCTAATCGCCACAAATACAATACATCTAACGCGCCTTTACTATAATTTAATTCCACCAGTGTAGATGCATTTAATACCAAACCGCACGAAAAATCCCATCCGCGAGATATCATCCAGACGGAATTGATTATTGGCGAAACGGTGGGAGGTGGGGGCGAATGTGAAAGAAAAAAAAAAAACGAAACGAAACAGCCGGTGGTGCGCGTGAGCGCGAGCCACTGAAAAATCAGCGTTATACTGCACGTGTTGCGTTAATCGACTGCGATTATCTGCTCGCCCGGAGGGATAAAAATGAACCAGCGGATGAAATCGCCGCCACGCTGCTCGCGCGCTTAATTGCACGACCGAGAAACTGCGAGAAAATTAAATCAGTCGTAACGGTGCGCCCGAGTTTTGCAAGACACGACGCTAGTGTGCACGAGTGCGTCAATTTTTTTTGCTTTCTTTCTTTTTTTTTTTTTTTGCGAACGCAAAAATATACGGGCGGGGTGGATAATAACGCGTCAGGGAGGAAGATTTTTTTGCCGACACGCTCGGCTGCGCAGTTCGCGCGCGATAAAAAATTTTACGACTTTTAATTAGACAGTAATTTTTTACGTCCAAATAAAAATTAAAAATACAAAATTTTTTTTTTTCCACCCCTTCGATGCGCAGGATCCACGCGCGAGAATGTGAGAGAGCGTTTGTTCTTTCAGTAGAATGAGAGAGAGAGAGAAGTAGCTTCATGAAAATTACTTAAAGCAAATGCACGGCCGATGAATATGCATGAACTGAAAAAGAAGTCATATATTTTCCGAGTTAAAAAAATTTGGTAAAACATAATTTGAATAAAACTTCGAGCTGAGCATAAAAGTTTCAGGGCGTGCATGCATTCTCGCTGTGCGAGTTCTTTCTTTACCGGACGGTAATTCTATTGCGAGGAGTGTTCATTAAATTTAGTACTGTAATTCTTTAATCCGTTAAAATGCTGAGTACAATGATATATGCATCGGGTCACGAATGATATTAAAAGTCCTATTGATTTCTATTGGTCACAGACAGTAAAAATAGAACTGCCTATTAGTTATTCTATCTTCATGGATCGACTGAATATCGCGGGTGAAATAGTTTTTCTCCTATCGATCTCGGTCGCGGCTATTTTTAAAAGGCTTTCGTCCCAACGTCTATAAGACAAAAAATATCTCGACTTTGAGATCTTACCTACTCTGCTGGAGAGTAAAAAGCACTTTTGGCGCCCCAATTCGACCGACAAATCACCTTCGGCAAAAGGGTTGTTTCTATATACTTTTATGAGTGGGGATTTCACTTTGAAAATTATTTATTGATTAATACGATTATACAATTATACATATGCTTTACTTCTTATTAATACTTTAAAAAATTTTACAATGAGTCTTTTTATATATTCTTTTCTACCTCATTGCGTATCTTGATCGCGCGCTTTAAATTTTTTCAAGGGAACTTATTACGCCACGGGTCAAACTTGTTAGCAAAGCCCAGCAAAATCAGCATTTCTTTTTCAGCCTCAGGCTTTCTCTCTCATTCTCTAACCACCACTCTTCGACATAGAAAAATTAACTCATCAATAAGACCGATCGATCTGTCAAACGTAGCGAAAAAAAAGAACCCTATATATAGTAATCACTCAAACACCAAAAGTCCTCCCCGTAACTCAAGGTTTCTATTCGTACTATCGAAAACGTGCTAATAAAACATAAAACTGCCGAGCACAGCGCACATAGCGACCGGATAATTAGAAAGACCGACGCGGAGCAGAGAACTCGGCTAAAAGCCGAGCCAATCCGCGGAGCATAACGAGGACAAGAAGCGCCGCGGCGTCCCATTCGTTGGACAACATCTCTCTCTCACTCTCTCTCTCTCTCTCTCTCTCTTTCTCTCTCTCTCTTTCTCTCTCTCTCTCTCTCTCTCTTTCTCCCTCTCCCTCTTTC
>JAYJLV010099497.1:0-12209 GCA_036873485.1 Torymus texanus | reverse complement strand
AATTATTTATTAATTAATTAAAACTGTACATGAGATCTATATGAGATCTACATGAGATTTCAATTACGATCTCATATGAGATCTCATATAATATTTTCACGCGAGTTAATATTACATAAAGTTTATAATATACTACTAGTTACATCCGCAATAAGTTTGTGTATTAAAAAAAATTGAATGAGTAACGCTAGAAAAATTCGTACAAATTCCTCGCTACAAAATGTCAACATATAAACTTTCCTTAATAAAAGATATGTATTTTATGTTTATATATAAATACGTTTATAATTCCACTAGTTGCAGGTTATAAATTTGGAGTTGAAATATTATATAATGAAAAATATTTTATATTTAATCTACTGGTATGTTAATAAATATTATACACTTTAACTTGTGACGTGACATTCTTATGTGGCATATAGTTTTCATAACTTTAATATTATTTTTTATAGTATATGTTATTTAAATGGTATTTTTTGCGGTTAATTACATTTTTTTGTATTTGTATTACGCTTGACACTTCACGCGCGCATAATGCTATTTGCACATGTATGTCACGTGTACGCATGCGCAAGAGCGCGCAAGAGCGAGTCGCGCCGCTACGCATTTTATTCGCTTGTCGTCGCTAGGTAGGCTCGGATCTCCGTGAGTCGCACCGGAATTTCAGTTCGTTCGTACGTCGTCGTTAGGGGCGCGAGGAGCTTCGCCACTATCAAGCAGTGCATTCGTGAGTCATCGTTAGGTTTGGAAGTCCACCAAATTCATCAAGAGTCATCGACAGAGAAATTCACGCCAAGACGAGAGGAATCTAGCCGATCAGGGATGATCCACCCTACGGGGGACGTCGTCCATCAGCCTCTCCTGGACTAAGTGCTCCAGGTTTATTTGCGCTAAACTCGTCAAGTAAGTTGTGCGATTGTGCGCGTTAATGAACAACCGTACGCGGGCATGTATTTTTATTAAATGCGGCGATACTCCACAAGAATCTAGGCGGATATGACTCCAATTGATGCGGAAAAACAGTCAGTCCGCTGCGCTTCTCTGCTGCTGCGTTGCGACAACTATTTTTTTCTTTCTCTAAATACACTAATCTATGGTTAGTGCGTGGACTCGAAGTCCATAACATCTCGACACTCTAAATCATACTTAAGTAATGAATAATTGAACTCATTATATTACATCTAATGATTTTTTATTCTGGTTAATTATAAAAGTATAAAACTATAAGAACTTTTTTATTTTCTTCTAGGTTGAGCAGATGCTCGTTACTGGTTTCTAAAAGAAAACAATTTACTCTTTAGGCATCTAAGTATTGTACTAAGTGTTACTGCTCTCGGTTGTATCTCTCCTCTCGTGTCACCCCTCTACAAGAGGAGAAACATCATCTCGGCAGATGTACCTCACCCAGAGAGAGAGAGTGAGAGAGAGAGAGAGAGAGGGAGAGAGAGAGAATAGCTGAATTGTGGAGTAACAATTACATACAAATTTTTACAATTTTCTTTTTTGCAACAATTTATTTTAATAATAACTTATAAAAGTCTGTAATAATAACTTACGTATAGTAAAATATAATATAATATACAACGTATATCCTTATCACAGTGCCTATTACTGTGATACCATAAAATGCTTAAGCAGGGTATTAGAGAAGCTGTAAAAACTGGGAGAATTGAGGACATCACTCGGGAGCATAGAGCAAAATTCAAGAGCAGTTATTAAAAATGAGGTTTTGTAGCTCTCGGAAGACGCAGTCGGAATGTTTATTCAAAGTGATTGAAGGCGTTCCGATCGGCGTAATGGTATAAATTGTCCCGACAATTCGTGGTAAAAGTAGAATGAACGTTGGGTATTTCGAATACGAAACGCGAAACAGCCTAAGAAATATTTACGCCGATCGCACGTTTCCAACCATTTCAATTCTGACCTATATTGAGTTATGAGTATCACACCAAAGGTTATAAATATAACGAATGCCCGCATTCTTGAGACGCTCGACTATAAACTTAAAGGATACTATCGTAAGCAAGGTAAGCGTAATCGGGATGCGAAATGACTAGTACATGTACTAATAACTTTTGTTCATCATGCGGGAGTATACGTGCACGCTGTCTAAGCTTAAAAAGAGCATTATGAACCTTGGAAGAAACAGAGCGAGTAAGCGCATTCCAGGTGAAATCTGTGGTCATAATTACAACTAGGTTTTCTATCTGACAGACATACTCAATGGGATGTTTGCGGCGACAACTGATAATAATTGGTTAGTAGCCAACAATAAAATATTTAGAGCACTGACGAAGATTAGAGATTTTATTTTACCCGAATTTAATTGCAGACTATGTTCATTAGCCCATCTTGTAACGTTATTCACTTCTGCTGTCATGTGGGTGATATATAACATTAGCTTGGGCACTGGATAAAGAGTAGTAAATCGTCAGCAAAGAGAATATAGGAGAATTTATAGTACTTAAGACATCTTGGTAAAAAATTAATGAGGATAGAGAAGAATATAGGTCCCGGGGATGGACCCAGCGGGACTCCCGAAGTCACACTCAGACAGTCAGACTGATGATCATTCCGACAAACAACAACTTGTATTCGACCAGATATATAGGAGTGCACTCATTTGATAGCGTCAGGCGAGAAGTTCATGTTCCTACACTCTAGTAAGAGAGCCTCATGGTCAAATGAATCAAACGCCCGTCGAAAATCGAAAAGAGTTACAAGCGTGACTAGATTATGGTCGATACCGTAACGAATCATATCGGTGAGATGCAGAAGGGCCGACTGGGTATCGCTACATTTTCTGAGTGGAATTATGAAATCTCGCTAGTGAGAATTGAACAGTTGAAAATTTCAACTAGTTATGGCAGGGGAGGGGGGACAACAGCAGCCTTTGAATGACCTTCCACGGAAAACGATCTGGGCTTTATCCTTTAGATTTACGGCAAAGCATTTCTATAACTTTGAGAATTTTATCAGCGGTTACTTCACAGAACGAAATTGTGCCTTGGTGGTTTTATTCAGCCGTAATCCACGGCGCAGAAGGGCTCGTAACAGCACGGGTAACGAACGGGGCATGTCGGTGAGACACTGACGGAATATTTCACTGAATTCATAAACAATATTGCATGGATCGGAATCTACTCGAGATACATCAAAATTAGATGAGAGCGCATTAACAATATCATCGGTTAATTTATTTACATTACAGTTTTTATAATTACGGTAGACAACAGTCTTAACGCAGTTGATGTCGGTGAAATCGACTCGTCTTGAAGTCAGATAAGATTATTCAAATCTGTCTCAGATGTTATTGACAGGACCTCGGAAGTGACAATTTTGCGGACGAAAATTTGTTCGTTTCTAACCCAGACGCGCTTATAACGGAGCGAGTTGTCTCGTGCCCAAACTCCTTTTAAAAGCGAGTGCATCTCTTTATTGAGAAACTCGTTTAAAAACACTTTGCCTCCGGACTGGAGATAGAGATTCAGGAAGATAGCAAAGACAAAAATTTCTCCTTTAGCGATTTTCAGCCTCATCGCTTCGTTACGGATTTGCCCCGACTTAAATTGCAAAACCAACGAGAAATATGTGGAAGCTGCCGCACTAAACGTATCGGTCGGCTGTGTCGACTGTGCCGACGCCATATCATTAGCTTGATGCGAATGCGACAGAGAAGCGAGACATCACCCTCTAGTTGATTTTGAATCTAGATAAGCACGTGCGCAACCCGGATGATATGCCTTGTTACATTTATGATAGAGCGAGCAATCTTTTTTAATGTTACTATTGCATTTTGCGCACAAAAGAATTCAGTCCAAAAAAAAATGTACAAGTAAAACTATAAATTTGTTACTATCGTGAATACAAATATCACTTAACTTAGGAAAATAGTTGCAGAAGTAGTTATTTTTAACCGAGAAATAAACTTAATAAAAATAGATTGTGATCCACACCATAAATTACGCAAGAAGGTATGACAAATGCCTGTTGAGTATCTACAAAGTTGGTATTACCGTGTGGCATAGTCTTGTGCCGATGTCGATCAAGTTGTATGCTCGGAGGCGCAATTAATTTGTGTAAGAGAAGACGCACAGCGACAAAGGCCAGGTTTGCATGTACCACTTGGTGGCGTGCCTGTGTGAATGTCTGTAGGGACTGCGATCTTCCCTCTCTCTCTAATGGTGAGAGTGGGGGGAGCGGTCATATTGCGCTCGACGATAAGCCGCCTGCGAGCGCCAGTCGTTGCTCGAGCCTACGAGCGTGCCGAGCTCTCTCCGCTGTACACCACTTCTTTCCACAAAATAAACTCCTCGTTAAGTTTACTCAACGACTCATTTCTCTCTCCTATCCCCTTCCTTTCCCGGAACCAGCGGAGACGTGGGCCCTGGATCCCCACATTGGTGATCCCGACTACAAGCCGAGAAGGAGGAGGCAGGTTGGTGCCTGCCGCGGCATATTCTTGCCGCCACCGCTTCTGCGACACTTGACCTAGTGCCACACTACAAGCCTCGGCGAGTTTTGCGGCACTTTGCCGCCTTGGAACACTTATTCAGAGTTTCCCTATGCGTGCTGGCATGCCGGCGCATAAGGAAATCTCAAAGTTGCAACTTACGTCGTGTGCGTGCTGGCACGCCAGCGCACACATGTAAAAAATCAACTGCCGAGAGCATGAAGCGCAGCTGCGCAATCATCGTGTCTCGTCGAGTCATCTCTGAGATACTGCAGTCTTTCTTCGGCAGATCTTCGGGTGCGTACTTGCGTGAAGCCACCGTCACCGGCGCCTTTTTAACGCACCCGTCGAGCAACGCGTGAGGGATTAATTGACGTTTTGCTGCATCTCGTCCAGTTTTCTTCAAGGTCGCCCAGCAGTTATCAACTTCATCCTCAAGAGTTTCGTATCTTTTATTAAGGTATGCGTGCGATAAAAGTGTGCGAGTGGTAAATTTGCGTTTTTCTCCGCGCAACGTAAATACTACGTATCAATTATAAATTTTTGCTCGTGCGTAGTTTCCGCGAAGTGTTTCTTTCGGCCTTCCGGGAATTGTTGTCGTTCGGCGCGAATTCGCTTGCGAGATCTTCAATCCGTGGTGTTGTTGTGCGCAACGGTCACGCGTTCTGGGAATTGTTATTGCCCGGCGTGTGTTTACTAGCGAAAGTTCACGCGTCTTTAAAATTTAACTTTCACTTGGAATTTTCGCTAATCATAAATAAAACGTTTTTAGCATTTTTCTTTTCAAGAATTTTTTTTTTTTTTAAATTTTTATTTCAGCGGGGTAGTGATCGCTCTTAATATTTCACTCAGTTTTTAACGATTTTAATACATAGTTTTAAGCTCTAGCTTAGGTTACCTTTAAAAAATTATCGTATGTGCCTGCGAGCACTAACTAGGATCTTGTGATACGCATAGCGTAAGGCAATTTAGGTGCGTGATTGAACGTTCTCTCCTTCTATGTGCACTCTCGAGTCGCGTAGAGGCAGTTCCCCCGCATAGGATTTTTTAGACTCAAGTAAATTCTTTTCGGCAAAATGCCCGTCGATCAGCAAGCGATTGAAGCCATGCAGCAGCAGCTGCAGCAGCTTTTTAGTCGCCAAAACGAGCCCCCCGCAGCGGGTAACCGTGTTGAAGCTGCGCGCATGCCGAAAATTCCGCCGTTTATACAAACCGATCCGGAACTATGATTTTTACAAGTTGAAGCAACTTTCCGTAATTCACATATCACACTAGACTCCACCAAGGTAGATTATCTGTGACCATTGCTAGGTGCTAAAGCCTTATCGGCCATTAGGGATATAATTTCAAAAGACTCCGCGCCTGCGGATATTTACAAACAGGTTAAAGACCGTTTGATGTCCACCTTTGCAAGTTCTGTCGAACATAACCAGCGCAAGATTTTAAAAGGAGAAGTATTGACTGATGGCAATCCCTCAATGATTCTTCAGAGGCTTCGTGGCCTAAATCAAGGCTCTTGTGATGACAAGATTATTCGGACCGTCTTTCTAAATCAACTTTCGCCCCACTTCCGTCCGATCCTTGTAGCCACGGACATTGCTGATCTCAATAAACTTGCTGAAGTGGCTGACAGACTTACAGAAACCTCCGGCATAATGGACTCACACGTCCACTCGGTATCTTCAAATCAGTCCAACTCGGTATCCCCTCATCAATCGTGCTCTGATCGCTTTCAGACCTTACTCAAGCGTATTAATCGACTCGATCACAAGATCGATGTGTTATCCAAAAAGTCTGACGTTAGTCAAGACTCATCTAATGACTCTTCCAGTTCTCGGCCCAGAGGCAGATCTAGGCGAGATCGCTCCTCTAGCCGCGATTCCTCCGGTTTATACTTGGCGCATCGCAAGTATGCGGATAATCCCCTTTCGTGCAGGGAGTGGTGTTCAAAGTTAGATGAATGGAAAAAACAAAATCCTCAACAAAAAATTAACTCAACTTTCTGTTGAGGAGACGGCTTCAGAAGGCTCTCGCGTGTCCAAACGTCTCCATGTGCGTGATCGTATTTCTGGCAAGTCGTTCCTTATCGATACCGGTGCGGATAGTTCCCTTATTCCGGCAAATTCTAAGGCATGCGGCAAGCCCAGCTCCTTCAAGCTTTTCGCAGCGAATAATTCATTAATTAACACTTATGGCGAATCAATGCTTACACTCAATCTCGGTGTGAGACACCCTATTCGCTGGAGCTTTTGCATCGCGGATGTTCCTCATCCTATTATTGGTGCCGATCTTTTATAGCATTATGGCCTTCTAGTTGACCTTAAGCGAAGTCGCCTCGTTGACTTGGTCACTAATACCTACGCCCTTGCTGTCGTGAAAGAAGTTACGGTTGACTCCATTTTCTCGGTTGCTCCTGGCTCCAAACCTGCAGAAATTCTCGATGATTTTCCGGAGATCACGGGTGTTTCAAAACCCACTATCCCTAAAAACAGTGATGTCTGCCACCATATTATAACTACCGGCCCTCCAGTTGCTGAGCGTCCTCGTAGACTTGCTCCCGACAAGGCTGCGAAAGCTGAGTTCGCTGCTTGGATTGAGGCAGGCATTTGCCGCCACTCCAGCAGTCGGTGGGCTAGTCCCCTTCACATGGAGCAGAAAAAGGATAACTCCTGGAGGCCCTGCGGTGATTATCGCCGCCTAAACGCTGTCACAGTCCCAGACAAATATCCTACTGCTCACATTCATGACTGTAACAGTAACCTTCATGGTAAGAAAGTATTTTCAGCGCTTGATCCTCATAAAGCGTTTAACCAAATTCCGATTGCCGCTGAGAATATTCCGAAAACGGCTATTATTACCCCTTTCGGCTTGTTCGAACTTATGTATATGACTTTTGGACTTCGCAAGGCCAGTCAAACCTTCCAGCTTTATATTAATAGCGCGTTAGGTGACTTGGATTTCGTGTATCTTTATATTGACGATATACTCATTACTTCGTCTTCTCTTGAAGAGCATTACTCTCATCTTCGTACGGTCTTTGAACGTCTTAAGAAATTTCATCATCGTCTCAATATTGAGAAATGCACCTTCGCGGTTGAAGAAGTAGAATTTTTAGATTACCTCATGAATGGTGAAGGTATTCAGGGTTGAAGCTATTCTAAACTTCCCCAAACCTCAAACCATAGCGGAGCTTCGTAGGTTTGTTGGTACGGTAAACTTCCACCGGCGTAATATGCCTCATGCTGCGACTACTCAGGCTCCTCTAAACGATTTCTTTACCGATTCTCGTAAAAACGACAACCGCCCCGTTCCGTGGACGCCTGAAGCAGAGGAAGCTTTCATCCGTGTTAAGCAGGAATTAGCTGTACACCACTTCTTTCCACAAAATAAACTCCTCGTTAAGTTTACTCCACGACTCATTTCTTTCTCCTCTCCCCTTCCTTTCCCGGATCGAGCGGAGATGTGGGCCCTGGATCGCCATATGTCGACGAGATGTAAAACATCTTCCGACGATCAGCAACTCCTTGGTAGCCCTAACCTCAATGTGATTGAAGGCAAAATTTGGGAAGACTCCTTGGCTGGTAAGAAAGAGGAGGGAAGTGAAGTATGTCATCCAACATCAAGAGAGAGAGAGAGAGAGAGAGGGAGGGAGGGAGGGAGATTGATTGACTGATTGATTGATTGATTGCTTGATTGATTGATTGATTGATTGATTGATTGATTGATTGATTGATTGATTGACTGATTGATAACCACACTGTTAGAAAACTTCCATGTATATAGATATACATTGTGAATATTTTGAAACGCAAAATGTAAACATAATATATCTATATATATGGAAGTTTTCTTACAGTGCATTTATTTCCCAAGGCAAAGGCCGAATGGCGCAGTAATATTTACATATAAGATACATAAAATATAAAAATTTTAAAAATTACAATAAAAATTAAAATAACTAAAATAACAATAATACAGAATTCAAACGTCGCTCGCATGTTTGCAAATATAAAAGTACAAAATATGTAACGAAATATAATATAGTAACAACAGTAACATAAAATAAAATTATAAAGTATAAAATTATAAAATTATTGAGACTGAGAATTATTGACGATGAGTGTTTAAGATACGGAATCTAAAACATCCCTGGAAGTACTTACGCCGATCGCACGCTTTCAACCACTCCAATTCAGATCTATATGGACTAATATGTATATCACGATGAAGATTAAAAATAAAACGAATGCCTGCATTCATAAGACGCTCGACTTTGAGCTTGAGATACCCTGGTATGCTGTCATAGACAAGACAGGCGTAATCGAGATGCGAGATGACTAGCGCCTTTACCAATAACTTTTTTACATCATGTGGGAGTAGCCACGCACGCTGTCTAAGCTTAAAAAGAGCATTATGTACCTTGGCGGAAACAGAGCGAATGTGCGCACTCCAGGTTAGATCTGTGGACATAATTACACCCAGATTTTTAATCTGACTGACGTACTCAACGGGATGGTTGTCGACAACAACTGATGGTAAATGCGTAGTAGCCAGAAACGAAAGATTTGGAATACTGCCGAAGATTTGGTTTTTCCTGGGTTTAATTGTAGACCATGTTCACTAGCCCATCTCGAAACATTATTCGCCTCCTCTGTCATATGGGTGACTGCAGACGATATAAGGTTCGCTGGACACTGGATGAAAAGCTGTAAATCGTCAGCAAATAGAATATAAGAGAATTTACAGTACTTGAGACATCGTGGCAGAGAGTTAATGAGGATAGAGAAGATGATAGGCCCCGGGGATGAACCCTGCGGGACGCCAGAGGTTACAGGCAGAAATTGAGATACTTCCTCATTACAGACGACTGCTTGAGTCCGACCAGATATATATTAATACACCCATTTAATAGCATTAGCTGAAAATTTCATGATTATACACTCGGACAAAAGGGCTTTCGTTAAACAGCACAGTTTTGCAATAGGTCGGGTATCTGAGACTGATTGCGGATTGTTACATTTATTCAATTGAATAATAAAGGCTCTCTGTCAAGGATCTGGGTAAGTGTTTGAGCTGATCGAACAGTTAAACATTTTCAGTAAAAAAGGCAATAATGGCAGCAGTAGACTTTCAAGATGTTTCCACGGTAGACCGTCTGGGCTCTGACCTTTAGATTTACTGGAAAGCATTCGGGCAGTTCCGTATACTTCAGCGGTGGTTATTTCCTGAAACGATAGTGCACTATCATCGCTATCTTGAATGGACGTAACTAATGCATCAAGAGAGCTTGAAGGGCAATGAGGGTGAGCGCATGCAACAGTACTATAGAACAGGTTCAACTCCTTCGCAGTAAAGCTGCTGCAATTCATGCTATTGTTACTAACCGTTAGTCCCTCCTTCCTCAGTATACGCCAGATGCGAGCACTATCACTTGTCGAAGCTAATTCGTTCCTCAGATGCGCCTGCCTTGAGGACAGCATGAGCTCTTTCAATTGAAGACGCTTGGCGCGATATTCTAAAAGTAATTCAGCGGAACCGATACGCCGCGCACGCTTGTATAGTACATCTCTCTCCTTACATCTAACTTTTTGATATCCGCTGTTATCCATGGCGCCGGGCGTCTCGACATAGTACAAGTAACATACGGAGCGTGACGATCAAGACAATGCTGAAGTACCTCACTAAGACAAGTAACAATACTAGATGGATCAGGAAAAACATTATTTATAACGGAATTACATGATAGCGCACTCACAATATCTTCAGACATCATTTTTTTATCGCAGTTTATAAAATTACGGTATGTTACAGTCTTATTACTAACCTTATCAGTTACAAACTTATAAACTAAATTAAGCGCTAAATGCCCTGCTGCAATCGGAGAGTCGGTTTTATTAAATGAAACAAGCTTAGACGAACTGTCCACAATCGCGAGATCAATAGACGTGGCCGCATTGTTACTAAAGTTAGTGGCTCCATACGGGACTAAATACAGGGAGCGTTCATTAATAGCGTCTAGAAGATGTCGAGAATGGAAAGTATTTCTAAGCACATTGACGTTAAAATCGCCTAAAATAATAAAGTTTTTATATGACTGCGCTAAATCATCGATTACATTAAAGAATTCAGTAAGAACATGGCCTTCCTCGTGTCTATATACGACTGCTAGCAGTAATTTCGACGCGCCGGGTGCCGACGAAGAGGCTATTTCCAATACTAGGAATTCTGTCTCAGTGATATCAGAAATTTTTGACAGAAATAGGACTTTAGAAACAAGGGACCTATGAATATAGCAAGCTATCCCGCCTGCTTGCATGTATCGAGTATTGCTTTTGTTCTTCAGACCGCGATCATTTCTTATAGATTGTAATCATCGATTTGCACATGAGACGTGGGAAAGTCCGGGTCGAGCCACGTTTCAGAGATAGCGATTATAAGCGGTTTGTAATCTTCAACGTATTTCATAATGACACTGCGCTTTCGCCTTAGTGAATTTATATTCATATGAGATACTATGAGGTGATCAGTGCTGGACGTTGAAAAGGTTGACGAGGTAGACGATGGATGAACTTGCCGTCAGATTAGCTTATTCAAGTCTGCCTCAGACGAAAATGCTATGACTTCAGAGCCGATGTTTTTACGAACGAAGATCTGATCGTTTCGAACTAATCTTAGCAGCATATGCATTTCTTTAGAGAGAAATTCGTTTAGAAAGACCTTATTTTCTGCAAGATCTGTCAAATTAGGTAAGATGGTGATGACGGACGTTTCCTTTGAGAATCTTGAGCCTCATAATCTCATTGTGAACTTGCACAGATTTGAACCGCAGTATGAGGGAAAATGTGCCGCCATTTGAAGTGCTCGAGCTCTGATTTTCTTTAGCACTATTCAGCTTCCTTGTACTAATTATATCGCCTAGAAATCGAGTGGCTCCAAGGAAATTAAAAATGTTAGTCACTATTTCGTTATGTGACAACTGACCACGAGTTGGTAAGCCCGAAACAACAATTTCTGTGGTTGACTCTTGAGGTCGAATTGTTTGTTCGACTGCACGCTGTTCGAGACCCTGTAATCGAGCGTCCATATGACTAAAATGCTCTGACGTAGATCTAGCGACCTCATTTAGTCTAGATTCTAGTCCCTTTATGTGCGTGAACATCAACTCGTACATCCGAAACATCTTGGCGTCACTATCCAAATTATTAAAACGTGACATTTCCTCTGAGACTGTTGTTGTCTGTGGATGTTGTTGCGGCACTAAGGGCGCGTTTGCTCCCGACACTGCTGCCTGCAGATGTTGTTACGGCAAAGACAGCTCGCTTGAGAACGAAAAAAGCGGTGTCTGGGGGTTGGACGACATACCACTGGCCGTATTGTAGGTGTGTTCTGTCATCGTCGTGAGGCTTGGTCTCTGGTGTGAGTTCGATAGCGACGATAAGCAGTACCCCCGAGTTGACTTCCAACCCAGATACGCGCGTGCACAGCCCGGATGGTAGGTTTTATTACACAAATCGCAGGTCGAAAAATCTTTCTTAATATTAGAATTGCATTTATCGCACAGGGGCATTTAATAAATTAATTAAAACTCACTAATATTGAGTCACGCGTTTAAAACAAGCTTAAAGATACGAATTAAAAGTAGATATTTACAAATTTAAATACAAGTCCAAATTAAAAGATTTAACCCTTTCAGGGGCACATTTTTCTTGTACATGAATTTTGAAACTCATAGGTTATACAAGGGTTTTCAGGGTCG
>JAYJLV010099486.1:0-12210 GCA_036873485.1 Torymus texanus | reverse complement strand
TAGCTGTTCTTTTTCCCGAAGACGCTACGAAAGTACACTACAGCTGTATACGTAGGCGCGTAGCTATATATATATATATATATACACACACACACACACACACACACACACACACACACAAACATAAGGATGGGGATCAAAACGGCACGAGCGATTTTACGTGCGCGCTTAACGCATCAGTGACCGCGTGTGTATATATAAAATGCATTACATCCTGACCATCATACAGCTCGTTATATACGCTGTTCCTTTGAGTTATCCTCATAACAGATGCACATACGTCAAGGTCATGCGTGGCGCGAACTGCATTACGTATATTATATAGGTATTAGAACTGAGAGTTTCGCACACCATGTCGTCGCGGTCTCCTCCCTTGTCGCACGCATTATACATGTGTGCGTGTATATACGTATAAAATGCGCATGAGAAGAAAAACAAGTGTAGACTGACGTGTTTAATAAGTAATGTAGGGCGTTTCTCTATGTTTATATGGTAGTTTTAATACGACACGCGTGTGATATAACTGGACGACTTATAACGTTGCGGTGAGTATAATGCGAGCGCGGGTATGTCAAGGGAAGAGATATTCGCGTTGCTGCTCGAGCGCATTTCACTTGTCCCCCGCGCGGCCATCAGCTTCTTTTATGTTGCAGATCGTATTGTAATGCAATGTTGATTGGGATGTAAGTCAATAACACGAGGTGTTTCCCCTCCCATGACAAATTACTCTGAATGACATTTACACCATATATATGTATATATTGTGCTGAACGCGACTGGGGTATAGAAGAACTACGATTGTTTATAATATATGGACGTATCTATAGGAAAATTATTCTTTTAATGGAAAATAAATCAATTTTGAATGGAATTTTTAATTCATTTTTTTTAATTCATTGAGAAGAAAAAAAAAAGAAATTATAATATGTCAGAATGATTTGTTTGGAAACGTCGTATATGTGGAAATAGTATCGTAATTTATGGTCTCATAAAAAATGTTAGATATTAAATTTTTACTGAAGAGAAATGAATGATGAACAATAATTGATAGTGAGATACTAACAAAAAAAATGAAAAAAAAAAGAATGACAAACATTTACTTATTTAGGGCAGTCTTTTTATATTAGCGGTAAACACATATACATGTATAAGGGGTTTTTAATAATGGGTCTCGCTGTAAATTCAAACAACACTATAATTCAAAGAAATTTTGAAGTAATTGAAAATTTTATTCTTGGTACCCCTACAATTAATTAACAATGCCATAAATACAATATTCATTAAATGTGAAGAAATAAATAAATATCCTCATTCTAAACATCTAATATTTAGATTCGTGTTTTAGACCATATAAATACGAAGAATTAATATAAGAAGAATAATTAAGTTCCTTTCCAATTCAATAGAATCGAAGAAATCAATTTTTCATGAAGATAGATATATTTAATAGCATTTTAAGACTTCATATTACCACATATAGAACTTTAACCTTAAGTATAAAAAGTCTTTTCGTATATAAGTTAATGAGAGAAACAATTTTTCACTTTCGATCTATATGATTAAATGTCAAAAAAATTTCCAACCTATCAAGCACCACCCTTATACCATCCAACAACTTAAAAATTTCAAAACTTGGCGGCAAAGTCTAGCTTGCGCGCGCGCGTGAGCGCCATCACTTACAAAGTGCAGTCTCCGATGGCCAACAACGACCACCGAAACCGGCCGGTGCACCACCTCCATCGAATCGTCTCCTGGTCCTCCAACCGCTTCGAAAAACAAAAATGCCAAAGGAAACGTTCTATAATTCCACTATAATCCTCGAATCGAACTTATTACCAGCTTGAACCGAACGACCGCGCACCATCCGCACACTGTCAATTCTCAACAACCGAACTCAAAAATCAAAATGTCTATATACTCGCGGGACGAGCACGACACACGCGAGCTCTCGAACGTAGAGTGAGTTGTAAACTAAAAGCTCGCCGGGTCCGCGCGTATACATTTATCCCTGCGCTCGACGACACGCGGGGAGGTCATCCATAGAAGTCGCACGCCCGAAGTCGTAGTAGTGGGAGGGACGCGACGCTCGCTCTATGCATGTATGTATATACGTATGTATACACCTGTTGTCATCGCGCCGACGGTAACAACGGATCCCCCACGAAGCGTCTGAATGATGAGCGCTGGGGGTACCTGTAGTACACGCGCACGCGTGTGGGTGGAAGGGATTATTCGTGGTTTTTTTTTTTGGTGGAAAGAGTGGGAAGAATGAGATTTTTACGGGAACTGCGTGGCTTTTTTTGTTATAGGGAAGCGGAAAGTTTTGGAGGTTGTCGAGGTGACTTGGAGAACTAGTATTTTGGATATTTCATAAAAATTCGCGAATAAATTTTAGGTTTTAAGTTGAGTTGTACGTCGCATGCGTTGCATTATAAAGAGATAGGGAGTGTAGAAAATGAAAATAGTTTTTTTATATATATGATGCGAGTGAGAAATTTTTCTTTTCATATTTTCACTCTGCGAGATTAAGTTTTTTAAGGATATTTTTTTTTTGGCATACCACCCAAAATTGGAATTCTCACGGCAGACGAAATGTAAATGCTCTACATTAGGATTGTCATGCTTTTTATGTGCAACATTGACCTTTAGAATTGTACAAGAAAACCTATATGTAACTAAAAGTGATGAACGCTGTAAGTCGGAAACAGGGTCAATGTCGATGGTAAAAAGTTGACGAAAAACCACAGCGTGTAAGCACGTAACTTTTGATTTGTTACAGCTGTAATGGTGATTTAGTTTAACGTTGTTGATAATTAAAAATTAACAAATGGAAAGAAAACGTTGCAACTCAAATGAGTTAAAAATATCAACATTCCTTAATTTTTTATTGTTATTATTATCTTGTTTAAAGAGTATTACGAGACAGGGACGCGAGAAAATTTATATTGAAATATTTACGTTAATTTTAATTCTATTTATCATTTCAAGATCATTTTACAAATAATAAGCCTTTTAACAAGCTTTAAAATAGCTTTAAAGCCTATTAGGAAGACAAGTTGTTCAATAATTGATTCCTGCAAACCATAAGTACAGGATAATTTGTATATTTAAACGATCACTTATAAGTAAATGAATCATATTTGTGTTTTATTCGTTATCGTTTAAATTTCGAATAGTATTTTCAATTATTTAAATATAAACGAACGTTTCAAAAGGCATTAAGTTTACTGATAAAAAAATATTATTAGATATTATGCATTTTAAAAAAAAAAAATTAAGAAGTAAAATGAAAATCGATTCTGAATATTTATTTTCTTAAACACATTTGTATGCATAGAAACAATATATAAGATTAGATGAGATAAGTTTGTCATTCACATGCCACATCTTTGTCAACCTTGTAAAAAAAAAAAAAAAATCATTCTTCCCATACTGTAATGCCGTCATTAAGATATGCATTCCTAGTATGTCTACTATAAATAAATATATTGGTTCTAAATAGAAGAAAATTAAAGTTTTTAAACTAATAAAACAGAACAGGGTTGGCATGCTTAAGACAATGTACGTATAAATTTAACTAATCGCATGTCAATTTTTCATAAGGTCGCAGCAAACAACAAACGTTGAGCCCATTACTTTAGTAATGAAAAATAATGGCTCGCTCCCTGTAGGAACTTCTTATGCCCATATGCTCGCGCTTGATTGTTTTTCTGGTAATTATTTTGCCATTTATGATAATGTACTGCATAATTCATAATTATCAAACTAAAATTATATAGGTGTTACTCATTGTCTTCTCAAAATGGAAGGCGAGCAATTAAGCGCAGACGTTTCAAAAAAATATCAAACATTATATCGTTGTGTCTCATGCCATCCTGTCGCAATTGCTGAATTCGTTAGTTTTTCACACGAATTGTTTTCAAAGTTTAGACATGGTCCTCGGCTCCGGAATTCATATTCTTATCACGTTGTCGTTTTGAGTATCATTGTCATCTTAAATTACATGTTTCTTTTCTAAGACATAGAAAAGTTTGGTTATTATTAAAGTAATCACCATAACTTACGACAATGCATATAAATATTTTTCAAAATCCGCTCACAAATTTTAATTAATAAGCTACACTAACAAAATTTCCATGCTAACCATTCATGCGTTATTCAATATTTTATAACAGTAAACAAATCTCCATATGATTATTCCCAAGCCTAATATAGTTTTACATTTCTCTCCACGAACAATCAGGCAAAAAGCTTTATAAAAATTCATCATGTACCCAACAATATCCTAAACAAAACACTCCATTATTCAGCATCATCACGTAAATACGAATTTTATTTACTAAACGCATATATAAAACATTTCCCACTTTACTCACACGCATACGTCAGGTGCGCAAAAAGTCGTCCACGATGAGCCGACAACAATAAGCAGTCCGCAAACACATCACCATAGTCAAGGTCTCTCGAAAAATCCCGAAAAACACATATCACACGCGTGGCGCAGAAAAAGTTGGAAGGTGCGCATGACAAAAAAGGAAATTGAAGTCAGGAAAAAAAAAGAAGAGCGCGCGCGCGCGCCTGCGTATGTATACATATACACAGTAGCGTAAGGTATGGCCTCCTCCTCTTTGCTGCTTGCTTGCAACATACACCCGCGCCGCATTCCCACGTTGACAGAGAGGAACTCGTCGGCCTTTCCGATTCTATAGCTGAGATGGCTGAGGTAGCGGCTCTATTGTCAGTGCTGAGGCGACCTGCGCTTTACATGACGTGAGTGTAACCTTCCTCGAAGAAGAGAACCGAATTTTTTACTCGGTTGTCAGGATTTTGACAAGGTGGCAAGGGTATGTGCTAAGGTAGGTTTAGGGTTTTTGTTGAGGAAATTTTTATGATACTATGTAGGATAGCGTATGTATATGGAACGTACATAGGAATAATGTGATTACAATTATTTTTCTACAGTTTTGTAGTGTCTAAAAAAAAGTGGTTTTTGGGTATATTCAGAATAATAATATTAATAATGATAATAATTTATAATGTTATAGATTTCAACGATACTAAATTTAAATAAAGTATGGAATTATCGAAGAAAGAATGAAATAACATGAATAATGATGGTACCACTTCTACAATAAAATAGTATAAAAAGCTAACCCTTAACTGATCAGGAAGTAGATTAAAAGTAACTTCTTTTTCCTGGAACTATACGTATATAATTTCACGCTAAATTATACAAGTTTTTCTGATTTTATCGAATATCGAACTACAGCACTTAACTTTTTTTTAATGTCAAACTAATTCTCTGTATACGTAAACCCCAAATTATAAAGTAGCAAAGCTTGCTTTAAATTTTTATTACTCGTTATTTGCAGACACGTGCGGGTACACAAACACTTTAAACCTGCCAGTTTAGTCAAAAAAAAAAAAAAATCAGCTGATGATTCCTTAAAAATAATGAGACTTAATTTTGCAGTCATATTCGCGCATACAAATAGCACTACTTCTTTCCTTCTTAATTGACGCAACATTTTGATAATGATTGTGTTTAATCGTAATATTATGTGCTGACACCATCCTTTATAATCCTGAGAACGTGAATCCCATGCTAACGTCACCCAAAATAATACACGATTTAGTATCATCATCGTCGTTTCGCGTGACGTCAGAAAATTCGCGATTCCCAAACTGACGAAAGTCAAAAATAATGGAGCTCCGGCAAATTGCTATACATAATCATTTCGGTAATGACAAAGGATTTCATCTACATTTCTATACATACATAAACCTATAAAAATCTGTGGCTTCCCGGAATAACTGAATAAGTCCACTTTTTGAGTTTCTGAGAAAACCAGGTTTCAATGTTCAAACTCATATGTAAGATCGGGAGAAACGAGATGAGTCGCGATACTCGACTAGTCAATTGATATATTCAAAACATATTTACACGCTGGTTTAAACAGATTATACATTTTCTGATGCGATAAAAACGAGTAAGAATTCAACAAAAGTATGGAGTTATCTGGTTATTCCGTGAACTTTGGACTTATCTGATAGTGCGGTTCTCGTTTATTTTAGAGCGTATTCTTTAATTTAACTATGAAACAGATCAATAAATTAGAAAATTAGCAATTATTCAATGAATTCTTCTAACTTATTAAAAAAATTTCTATTTTTCTGACATTTCTATTAAAATTTACGACCATTTCTATTGTATTTGTATTGTACTAATATTGTAAAATTATAAAATGTTTATAATTTGAAAGTGTATAGGAAGTTTTTAAATAAATAGATAAATATATATTAGCCATCATATTCACGTTGAATTTAAATAGATAAAATAAATGATAACTACGATAAGAAGAAAAAAAATAGCGAAGAAAAATGATGGACTCATCCGGTTATTCCGGGCAGAAAATTTGAAAAATGAACTTATCTGGTTACTTTTCGGATGAATTGTAGCTTTACAGCAATATTTTTGCTACTACTGAAAGTAGTAAATGAAAAAGTTCAATTTGAAAATACAAAATCCGGGGTTATCTGGATTTTCAAAAAAAGTAGACTTATTCGGTTATTCCGGGAAGCCACAGAAATATATTAATCAAATCACAACAGTATATAATCCACCAACCGCTTTTATCTTCCACTCACGCAATTTTACGACATTTCCATGCATAAGAGAGATATATCCATAGTAGACATTATTGACCCGCATGTTTTTCCCTAAAAAAAAAAAAAAATAATCCCCCTATATATGACGAAAGCGCACGTGCGTACCAGCGTATATACACAGATCCCAAGTGTGTGTAGCACTTTCGGGTCTAAATGCGACCTTGACTCACTGGAACACATTTAAAGCTAAGTGCTCAGCGGCGTCGTTCGTAGTCACTCGTTGCACCTGATTTGAATGTTTACGGTCGCGCGTGTCCACGCATTTGCAAGCGGTGATTTTCGGCACTGGTGGCGGCGATGTTGCTTTGGACTATGATGGACGCGTATATATGCGGTGGCTTCACGTTGCTCAATTGGAGATTTAGAGGGAATTTGAATGTGAATGAGCGCAGCGTACAGTAACTCGCGGTTAGGTTATTAGGATGCAGTCCGAATGGGTTTTATAAATACGGGAGGAAGAAAGAGGTGCGAAGTGTATTGTAGGTTTGAGAATATTTCAGAGATGCATTTATGTAAGATGTGTATAAAGGTACTGTATAAGGTCGGTGTTAATTGTCAATACAATATTTTGACGAATTTTTTTCTAACGGTAAGTTGGAAAGTCGTGTGAGATTTGAAAAATAAACAATAAGTATAATCCATAAAATTACTATAGGTTACAAATCGAAGGTATAAGACGATACACGAAATGTTGTACATCAAAAGGTAAAGTCTATTTTATACTTTACCATCTAAAAAGCTACTTAACTTACGTTAAAAGCCTAAGCATTACATAAACTTTTTAAAAAGCTCCCACATTTCAACTACGAAGTACCGATTAAAACAGCTCTCAACGAAACTTCGCATTGATCGTAAACAAACGACCCAATCCTCTTTATCGCGCCTCTCCCCGCACCACCGGGGGGGTAAAAAATTAACGCATATACCCACGCGTGCGCTCGTCCAGAAGCAAGTTGTTACGCAAGCCTTTTATAAATATAACTATCGATTTTCTCCTCGGTCCTTCACCCTCTATACGTATATTTTGATACAACATCGGGCAGTGAACTGTTACAACAAAAGGGTTAGCCCCTTTCCAAGAGTCAATAAACTTTCGGTCAATGCGCGCGACTTGGCATTACTAGACACACAAATGTTATACACATATACATATATTGCTGATTCACTGGCGCCTCCCGAATAATTATATCTAATTGTGTCCTTCATTTCCACGCGATCCCACGCAGATCCTTTCGTATACTTGCATATTACATTAGTTTCGTTTACTCGCGACGCAGCACGGGCGCCTCTTCGTTGCAATATTTTGCATTAGCCAGAGAAAGAGAAAGAGAGAGAGAGGGAGAGAGCTTGCGAAATTCACAGGAATGGGGACGACTGCAACGCTTAATGCGACGATTGACACTTTGCTGCGGCTCTAGCCCATTGTTCGTGTCACCAGTGCGTCGATGCGACTTTTTTCCCTTATTCTTTCGCTCGTATAGCGTATAGTGATGTGTATATATATATATATACGGTATCTCGAAATTCACGAAACTTTGACGCTTCAATTGTTCGGTTGACAGGACGAAGTTAGCGGAAAACGCCAGGTGTACATGAAAAATAATATAATATAGTAAAGTTAAAGTGTTGGATTTCAATCTCGCGCGCTATTTATGTTCCGTACAAAAGCATAAATCAGATATTTTTACGATAATATTACGTATACATAGAACGTTAAAAAAAAAAATTTCTATTTATAGTCGAATATTAGTCGTATATTATTACTTATCTAAAAGAGGAAATATATGTATATATACTTCCATTCGAGAATCACACGAAGCTTTATTATAAGAAAAAAAAAAAAAAAAAAAAAGAAAAAACAAAAAATGACGCAGGTAAACTTCTTTCATTCACATAACAATCTCTTTCCGGTTATTTTACTCGTCGATGCTTTGCATGAGCACGTAAGTCTTCCTTGCGTGTCACCGCTGACGAGCATTATTTTTTTTTCTCCTTTTTCTTCTTCCCTTTCAAAATGATCCGCAGTCACACGGCTTATCTCTTAGGGACAAAGTGTGAAGAGACAAGTCAAAGAAGACTTTTTCATTAACGAAATGCATGTGTGTATACATCATACTTTTTTGGATGATATATGTACGCGTACGTCCGGGTTATTTGTTTGTAGTGGAAAATTTCATTACTTCGGTTTTTCAATGAATTGTTGGAATTTTACTTTGTTCAAAAGAAAATTAATAAAAGAACGTCCTTCGAAGGGAACTTTAAAACATAAATGATCTTCTAACCATAAACTTTTTCTCACATTTAAGGACTATCAAATAATTTATCCCAAAGGACATCCCCACGGGTCCCAATTTATCTCTGAACCTTCAATTTTCTCCCAATTAAGTAATTGGAACTGACATCTCTTAAACCAACAAAAAGCCATTCCCACACGCACAGAAAAAAAAATAAAAAGATCGCACCATATAGTCACCAATGTCACGTATATATACTTCTTTCCCCTCCTCTTCTAACCACAAACACACACACACACACACACACACACACACACACACACACACACATATATTCACATATATCAATGAGCGCAGACTCTCGCATCACGCGGAATTATCGCGAGAAATGTGTATCGCGGTAGCGATGATACACACTTGGCACGCCTATATATAAAGGACACACATCGCATCGCAGCGAGGATAGTCCCACGATGATCTGGAACGGGCTTTGCCATATGACTGCGTCTCTCACATATATACATATGCGTGTATATTTGTATGTGTACACATTGGACCTTGAGCCATTATAATATAACGACGTTCTTACGTGGCAGCGCGCCCATTGCACAAGCGCTTCAGCAACTTCAGCCGCCCCGCACGCGCTCGCGTAGACGTCCTAAGAACGTATGTATACATATATATACATACACACATACACTTTGCGTGTATATAACGTATGCGCTGAGATTCACGCTAAAATGTGAAAACATCGCGGTGAGCGAGCGAGTAGTCTATTGTGTTTATGGTGATGTAGAGCTATATAGTATATATATATATATATATATATATATATATATATATATATATATATGTGACGGGCGAGTAGGTGACGCGATGGTGGGTGTGTGTTGGGACGAAACGAACGAAATCGAGTTGAGCGTGGATGAAGTATATGTTTCTTGGTTCAGGTGTAATTATGTTGTTGGTACTGGAATAATGATATGATGAAGTTAGTTAATAAGAGAGGGAGTTTTTGCGTGTTTATAGTTTTGCGCAAAAATTCAATGATTTTGTGTGTTGGATTACAGATTTGTTTTTTTTTTTTACTCGTAGAAAGTTATAGAGAAAATAGTAAGTATATATATAGGGAAAGTGAAAATAAAGAAATGATCGATTAACATCTAGCAGTCGCGTGACCGATTGTATCTTCGAAATGATATAAGTATAGTATTGGACGTGACTGGTCGGGAATTTGCACGCACACACGTTCAGCAAATTGCCAAACTGTTGTTTCAGAATTTTATACTATAAAAGGTTATCTTTAATCCCTGGTCAAAAGTTTCTATAATTACTTTTTAATTATCATATATTTTAGTAATCTATGATTGATTACTTGTAAACGTGTAAGTATATACATACTCGTGTACTTCATGATTATATTCGGTGGTACAATTGAGTTCAACGAATACTAAACAGATGAGGCTTCTAAAACTTTCAAAATATTTCTTAATAGGCCAAACTATGGTAAATTGTTTTGTGTATGCCAGTATCAAAATTACAAATCAAGAATAGTAATCATGTAGTCCGTAGGTATTTTTTTTTTTTCATTCTTTTGATGTCCTCGTGCGATGCCCTATTTTTTTTTGTCGCATTAATAACGATTATATTGATGTTTAAATTTAATGTATTATTCTAAAAAAAGCATCTATAAAGATATCAAAAAGAGAAATTCCGAGAACAAATTGACGTAAACTGGAGTAAACCGCATAAATATAATTGTACGGGTGTTTTTGTTATCTCAATTCCATGAGTCAAGCCCACATTTTCAAAAGCAATATTATGTTTACCGCTCTACCGAACTAAAGAAAAAGCGACACTTTTTTTTTGTCATAGCACTGATACCGTCATACCTATACATCCATTTCGCGGAAAATACTAGTTCTATAAGCGAAATATAAATTATCCTGTGATTCATGACAGTCAACTACAATTTAAATGCCTCATTTCATTCATTAAAAAAAAACCTCTCCAAGCTTATCTATATATATATATATATATATATATACATAGACGATTCCTGCATTTTCATCAATGACTATCGCCGATAGATTTGTTAGATAATAGCAACACCAGTTCGTTTCATTCACAATCTTTTTTTTTTCCTGCGCACCTCTTCCGCATTATTCATCGCCTCGTGACTAATTAATTTTGTTCCGCGTGATCGAAATAATTCATATACGTCCCTCGTAAAATACAATTCACCTAATGATTCAACTATATACCATCTCGTAATTATATACACTTTTAAAAACTTCTTTTCTTCGACTCTCCAATAACCGCGCATTTTCCATACATATATACATATACCTGAACTGGCAAATCGTCGTGTCGTTGCGTTAGCGTTCATCTGGTCACGTAAATGGCCATCGGGGCACGCTTGTGTGCCTTTTGTTTTGCAGCACTTGCCACCGCGGCTAATTAATATTAAGTAAGCGTGCGCGCGCGCTTGGGTCACCGCTACGGGGGAAAGAGAGAGAGAGAGAGATGAATTTACGACGAGTACACGCTTATACGTATGTCTCTGGGCGGTAAAAGTGGAAAAAGAAGAGAGCCGCGAACAAGCTGCAGAGATACGTGTCATCATTTTTTTTGTTCTTCTCAAAAGCCCGCGGTCTCTTCATAATTCATTTTTATTTATCCGTCTTTTACAGCTTATTTTTCTACGTCGCGCGCAGTTTTTGCGGTCGCGATCATTTACGAGTCATTGGCTCGGGCTTTTTTCAAATGAATTCTACAGATGTATGGGCGTTCCTCGCTCTCTAGAGTGTTTATTTATGTCGCTGAAACAATTGTTTAGGTGGTAAATCACTTTGGTGCACCGTACGCTCATAAGTTTTATTATAGTGGCGAAGAAATGTGAGAAACTCATGAATAGTATGAATACTGATTGGACAATAACAATTAAATATCAGAATAATGTATTAATATATTTACTTCTTAAAAATACCGTATTTGTTGTTAGCTGCCTTAGCATATTGACGTAAGCACAGTCGGTAGAGTTTGGGAGAGCGTGAAAGGATTGATAATTATAGGTACATAAATTAGAAAACAAAACAATTACTGTTAAATAAATAAATAAGATCTGACGGTAGAGCGTGTAAAACGAAAAAAAGAAATAAAATAAATTAGTCCGCGTAAATAAAAAAAATAAACGTGCGTGAGTCTCCCGTGTGGAGAGGCTTCCTCGTCCTTTCCCCTTCGACTCCAAAAGCAAGTGGAGTCGACCCTGTATGCCCTGGAGCGGACGTAGTCCGCTCTGAGCGAG
>JAYJLV010099466.1:0-12213 GCA_036873485.1 Torymus texanus | reverse complement strand
CTCGCGCGCGAAAGGACGTGGAAGTAAAAGTCAGTGTCCAAGAGAGGGAGAGAGAGAGAGAGAGAGAGAGAGAGAGAGAGAGCGCATTGCTACAAGCGTTGCGTTAGCAATATTGGATTTAATAACAATTTTCCATGCAAAAATATCCAAACAACGTTTGCACGATTAAAGTACTTTGGCATTCAGAAAGTTTTGATAATTTATAGTTAACTCTGGTAGTTGTAATTAACTGTACGGTTCAGAATTTACAATAGTTTTTTTATTATAAATAAACGATGAGTGCAGTGTTGTAACAATAATTCAAAGTTTTCTGCATTTTAATTAAAAAAATATTGATTATATACAATAAAAGATATTCATTAAAAACAATAACGATACATTCTACCCCAACATCCCAAAAAATCAAACCTCCTTCTTTGGCACTACATTAGAAAGTCGAATCCAACCCATTTAAAGCTACAAAAATGCACCACAAACATTCTGCAACGTGGGTGCGTACACTATGCCTCCATCCACTTTCGAATTCCTCGAATACTCGCAAAAAAGCAAGCCTCCTCTCTCTGACTCTCTAACCGTTATTTTTTTCCGCTCCTTTTCGCATTTCCACGCACACACACACGCATACAAACGTGGATGGGTGGGCGTACGTCTGTACAGAGGGCCTTAAAAGTTTAGCTATCTGCTGGCAAAGAAAAAGAGGAAGAGAGGAGAGAAGCTACTCAAGGGCGGCGTGCACGCTCTCGAGCTCTTCAGCAAACACAGGCAAACGCGCGCGCGTTCACCTCTCGCACGGCTCATTGAAAAATTTTCGTGCGTTTTTTGCCGGCAGGCAGCAGCGTCGCGTACTCGTCTTTAATTTTAATTAGGTTCTTTAGAATTTTTTTTTGTTTTTTTTTGTTTTTTTTGCTTTGCTCTCTTTTTTCGAGCGAGAGTCTCTTTCGCGGGAGTTTGCCCTATTAATTTGACAAACGAGCCGCCGGCTGCAGTTTTGCAATGCGTTTATGACGATTTGATAAGCTGATAATGGTAATTTTGGTTAGGAGTGTGTGACTAAAGGATGAGGATATAGTGGAGTATGGTTAATAGACGGATGTGTAAGAATAGTATTAGGTTTAGTTGAAAGTTGCAATTATTACAACTTTCTTTTTCTATTATAGGTGAGTCGCAGTCAATCATAAGTGAGTCTTTATACGGCGTGAGTTTATACATCTTTAAAATCTGATACCTTTATAAACAACGTTTCAACGATACTTTAATGACATTCATTGTTGAATTATAGAACCAATTTATGTGAAAGATACTGTAAAAGTATAATTACAATTTTCTTCTTTTTTCTATTGTTTTATTTTATCCTTGCCAAATTACAATGCCTTTACGTACTTGCAATTTGTATTTTTTTCTAACTTTTTAATTTTGAACTTGACTTTTGTTTTTTTTAGCAATGGTGACGAGAATACAACAGAAAAAAAAGAATTTATATAACACTGTGTTGAAGAAACGGTAACAAACGCAACGTTTGTATTATCGTCTTGACTGTGTACATTTTTCATGCATATATTTGTTTATTTTACTAAATTTTTTTCTCGGTGTATTATAACATAAATGGTATTGCAGTATTTTATTGTATTTTAATGAATCAAAGAGGTGGAAACTACCGTCGAAACATTGACCACTTAGAATTACAAGTTCCTATTTATTGACTTATCCAGTCACAAAATACGGTCACCATTTTACCACTTCCACCACCACGCAAGAACCATCAAGAAACCATCCACCAACATTGCACCAATACCAAAGCAATATTATATACCCAGTACAAAACCACCCCATATATATTGCCGCAGCCTTAAAATACCATTCTCTTGTATCAGACATGCAAAGACAGGATCGCTCGCACTACAATAGTCCACATCCAAAAGAAAGAATGCACTCGAACCTCAAATCTTGACAAAACAGAACAGCACACCCTCCTCCTCCTCCACCTCACCACCGCGATTTTTCGCTTCCCAAAACCCAACGTCACACACGCACGAAAGCTTTCCCCCCATATACGCGTACATTCCTTTAGTTCCCGTGCCACCCTATGTACTTGTTATGTCCCGTCTTTCTTTCTTTTTTTTTCGAGCACGCGTGCGTTCACGTTTCGATCCTCCCCCGCGTCGCGACTGACAGTTTTTCAAATCGGTTTGTATTAGTTGTCAGCCGTTCAGACTCCCTCTTCCTATGTAGTACACATATTCCGGATTCCGCTGCGGCGTATATAACGGATGTCTGCTGGCGAAGGGGTCGTACGTCGTGTTCTTTTTTTCTGGAGGCTCTTTAGCTCGTCAGTGTGCTCGCGCGTAATTTACGTCTGGCATGTGAGAGAGAGAGAGAATTTTCAGTGATTTTTGGGAGGGAAGAACCACGGAATTTCGTTTGCATGTAAATTGTGTGATTTTGGTTCGAATGGATTGTGTAGTATATGTGATTTATGAAATATTTGGACAAAGTATGATTGGCAGGGTAATTGGCGGTTGTTGATGTTGCCATTTTCTCTGGGTTTATGGATGGTAGATTAGTTCGAGAAATGAAAAGCACAATTTAAATGTATTCATAATTTTGACAAATCCAAGAATTAATAAAATTATTAGTAGAAAAACCGACATTTTAGAATTGACTATATCTTCAAAGTTTGAATCTTCTTATGGTACAGATACCATAATAGGATTGTGGAATAGGGGTTGAATGAAGAAAAACTGCAAAGAAAAAAGCAGCGACTAATTTCAATTTGTCTACTTATGACTAATTGTTGTTGTTTCTTGATAAATAGCAACAAAAAATGCTGACAACGTCAAAAGGGAAAGGAAAAACAAACTTTGTTTTTTTTTTCTCTTTGAATCCGTCATCCCTCAATCGTATTACGGTAGTCGGACCATTATAAGCTTTGAACTTTCAATAATTTAAGAAATATATCATGAACGAAGGTTCGATTGATCAATTTAGATATCAAAGCTTTTCAAGGACATTTTAATAAGGTTCTAGAAGCGGTCAAATCAATTCAACTTAATCACTAAATAAAACTTGTAAAACCTCGCGAATCACTTTAGCAAGCACTCAATCGTACCCATTAACGCACCGAAAACCAACCCTTCGTCCTTTAATATTCACTGTCCCCCAAACCACTGCTACCACCCTCTACTTCATTGCACGCAATGCTCCCACTCTATCTCTATATCTCTATTTCTGTCTCTCATTCTCTCCCTCTGACACGTCATTAACGCCAGTCGCGGCCTCCGAAATTAAATCGCGCACTGCGCGACGTAATTTTCAATCCGGTTAGCGAACTCGACTCTCGCGCGCGCGCGGATGAGAAAAAAAATTGCGACCGCGCGGGCGCGTAGTTGTTTTTTTCGCCCTCAAAGGCTTGGAAGCGAGCGAGCGAGAGAGAGAGAGAGAAGAAAAGCGAGTATGAGGTCGTGTAATTGACTTTGTGCGATTTCGAAGAGGACGACGGCAGAGGATGAGAGTTTCATGGGGGTATTGCCGAGTGCTTTTGTCGGATGTGACGGCGGAAGCTGAAACGTTTTTTTTTTGCCGCAGAGTTGGAAGGTCTGAATAAGTTGCGGACGTGGGAGCGGCGTGCTTTTGGCATGTAATTTTGGTATATAAAATTCATAGTTCTGGATGCTGGTCTACTGATGACAAACGTTAATTTGACGGTTGTTTGTAAGTTTGTCAATTCTTACCAAATGTTGTTTACAAATTTTGGTTCAATATACTGAACGGCGAGAAAAATTTTAAAGCAGATTTTATTGCATAACGAAATTAGATTAAAATTTGCAGATTTTATAGTGATATTTGGTAAAATTTGAAAAAACTGATGGATTAATAGGTAAAGCATAAAAGCAATATAATGGATAGATGATTCAATATTGGTAGTTCGAAAATTTGTGAGCTCGTTCCTTTGACGTTTAAGAGAATGCTTTTATACGAACAAATCGTGTTCAAACTTTACCAAATATATTTGATAAATATAAAAGTTTAACAAGTTTTAGTGAAGTTTAGATTTTTATTGCAGTAGCAGCCTTTCTTCCCAATGATTTTTGACGACCTCAAAATCAATCTTGATTTAAAATTTAATCTCAGTTCAGATTGATATCTTTTTTCGTTTCCCCATCGCGCTGCTATATTGTCTTTTATAAGTTCGATCAAATAAAGTGAAATTGGTATGATTTGATTTCGCTGATTGCCGGCGTTGCGGGGGAGGGTTAGACTCTACGGCTGGAATTTTATTTCGCTTTCGATACTATAGTGAAACATCGATCGCATCAATGTAAACTCAACAGACATAAAGCACTGATGGCGTTCAACTTTGCTTCGGATTCAATTTGGGTTTGATCTGGAACAATTCTGGTTCGAACGAAAATATTGCGATCGCTCGAAGTTGGAAAACGTAAAAATTGATGATTAAATTGGTATGTAGTAGTTTTTAAAATCTGTCAAAACTCGTTAATAGACTTTCCAAATGTAAAAAGTTACAAAGGTAAAAAGCAATTACACCTTAATATTATTATATATCGTTTGATGGTCTATTCTATATAATTACGTTATGTACTAGAGAAAAAAAATAGGTGAGCAAAAAAGCAAACGACGTGCTGAAGTTCTAGCTCTCGGTTCTCTCGCTCCGCGTACTTAAAAGTGAAAATAAAAAAGTTGAAACAATCTAGGAAAAGTTAATGAAAGATCGCAGTCGAACCACTTTTCGTCATTTCCACACGTTTTGCCCCGCACAAACTTCGTTTACGAAAGCAAAGCTCATGCTCGCGTGCGTTCGGGTGATAAATGTAAAAAAGCACTCGGGACGCGCGCGTGCACTGAAGAACTATAAAATTTTCAGTGCGATTGTCCGCCTTTTAGCGGCGATAAAACTTCCTTCCAGAATCCAACGCGACGGTAACAAAAGTGTATAAAAGTGTGTGTCCGCGTCGAGTTCTCTCGTCGCCGAGTACGTTCCTTTCATTCAATGTTGCGCGCTCGTGCGGGTGTATATATGTATGTACGTGTCTGTGTGCTGTGGACTGTGTCGCAAAGATAGTTTCGCTAGAATTGAAAAATTTTATGGTTTGTTTTATGTGAAATTGGGTGAAATAGGTTGCCGCGGATTATTTGTGAGTGCACTCTAACAAAATTTTGTAAACACTTCGAAAATATCATTTAGTCCTAACATTTGAAATTAATTTTAAATTGTGATTTAATATGTAAAGTTGAGGAGACTTCTGAGTTTTCTATCCTATTGCACTAAAATATAATGATCTCCCTAATTTTTTTTTCAAACATAACCTCGAAATCAAACAAGATTAATGCATGCGTTGTTCAACTCAGTACTCTTATATTAATATAACATTAAATCTCAGGCGTCAAAACCTACCACGCGTTTCAAACAAAACCCACTTAACTTTATTTGCACACTCATCAATGCAACACGTCACTGTATAGCAATTGCCTCAACTCCTAGTACATAACCTCAAACAAAAAAAAAACACACTCCCACTTCCTTTCAGAACTTTTTATATTCCGCGCACCGGAAGCGAGTGAAAGTGTTCCGCGTCGCGGCTCTCATATATTTCCGTGGCGACGCTGCATTTTTTTCACCCCAAACTTTTCCGCGTGCGCACTGCGTTTGACGTTCGCAGCAGCAGCAGCAGCAGTACTACACCAGCGCATATAACGCGTCCCGTCGCGAAGCTCCGGCGCAAAGGGAGAAACCGATAAAGAAGGAGGCACACGGGCGAAAACGAAAATAAAAAAGAAGCCGAGGCCGAGTCGAGTCTGGCACACGCTTTATCGGAAAAGTCGGCGGGTGGGAGAAGGTAGGGGGGCGGGGGCATAGGGATTTTCGCATTCAGCGCCCATTTAACTTGCGCGCTGCCATTCTTTTCTCCTTGGCGCGGAGACAAGAGGGCGGTGTATATATGTCTGTATGCGTATATATGCGGGTGTGGGTATGTGTATAGCGGTAGTCGCGACGGAGCGACGCCGGCCGTTGCTTATTCAACTCGGGGGGGCTCCCCCCCCTTATCCCCCTCCTCCATGCACGCGAGAGGTGAACTCGGCCTCTCGCGTTTGACGCTCGGCGCGTGCACGCCTGTGAAATGGAAAGATGATAACAATATCCAGTGCACGCAGCGGTGTCGCTGGTTTCCGAGGCCTCGAGTGCAGGAGGAGAGGATTTTCCGCGGTGAGAGATAGAGAGCGAGTGAGAGGTGGGTTAAGGTGTAGGGTTGAGGGAAAATGTAGAGTTTCCTTATGCAGCAGATGCTTTGTTTGGAGGAAAAGTAGTTTTGTAGTACGAAAATCTTTTTAAATGTTAGCTCTTACGCTTCTGGGAGTAAAATATTTTTTAATTTACGAATCCTGAGAGCAGCGTTTTGAACTATTGAAAGGGATTTAGATAATTAAAGTCTAGAGGAGAAACGTATTATTTTGGGCGCCATATTTAGTCATAAGACGTTGTTTAAAATTCTTCTAGATTTTAACTATCTTTTCATCAATGCGTTTTTCTTTAATATTGAATACATATTTTCTCGCATAATGAGTGATGTGTTTTTCATGGCTCGTAAGCATTTTACGTGTAAAATCAATATTTGCAATTAACAACTGAAAAACAAAAACCCTAGTAACATTTATTTTTCAGCGGCTGCATTTTCCACGAGTGTATAAACATATTTTCTTGTTTTACTTCTGCAAATTTTCTCAAATTAAAAAAATCTTAATTTATTAATTCTAACTATACCTTTGAAATAAATTACGTTTCAAGGACTGTCCTCCACAGTGATCACTATAAAATTTAATATGGAAATTTTAAAACCCCAAGATCCCCTTATCACGCAATATATTAAAGCCTGACGTTCAATATTTCATTTTCCTTATCCCCCCTCCTCTCCAGGCCAGCCATTTCCTCGTCGAAAGCCTCCTACACCGCGATTGCGCGAAACACTCTTGTTTTCAGCGTTACCCAGCGGCACAGCACAGCTTATATATACATACACCCCCTCTCCCCCCACCACTCCGTCGAATCAAGAGGTAATTGAAAGCTCCGCTCGAAAACTTGCCGAGTGGAGTTGGCCGCCGTCTCCGTCGTTGGGCGCCACTCGAACGTAGAGCCGCTCTGCGCACCGTGTTGTAACGGAAATTCATCCGCTCGAACTTTACGCTTAGGATTTCGCTCGTCTCGCGCGCACACTCGCTCGTCTTTTCGCTCGACTTTAGCCAGGGCTAAAGAAAGGGAGAGGAAAAGAGAGAGAGAGAGAGGGAGAGGAAGACGAGTGCTCGAGATATTATCGGGAAAATAATATCCGCGAAGTTTGCGTATTTTGTTTTCGGGTAGCGCTCTCTTTCGCTTTCTCTCTCACTCTTGAGGGAATGAAAATTAGGGGGCTTCGAGTGGGTATCGTCGGAATTTCTTGATTGAATTTGTAATTTTACTCGTTTGGTGATGTAAAATTAAAAAATTTCAGAAGAATTTCAATTTTAGAATACTGAAGTGCTATTTGCTCGCGGTAAATAAATTTATTCTTCAAAACCGAACTTGAGAAAAAATTTGACTTCGATTTTTAATAATTCCGATATGAAATTGAAATGGAATAGGAAATTTTGAATAGAATATAGTTTCGGTATTTTCAATATAACGTTTTCTATTTTCTCCAAATTTGGTCTTATGTTTTTTTTTATTTTATTTGGGAGTTTCGATATATTAGATGTTTTTTAAAGTTTTGTTTTTAAATAACATAAATTCTTTAACCATAAAGTTGACCTTTATAAAAGAAAAACTTAGATTTGGTTATACTTCTAAGATTTAATAAAGTGGCGCCCAACTTCATATTCACTTTACTTTATTATTTTGAAAAATTTCCGAATTAAATAAATATAAAACTACGTGTATAAAAGCATTCATATTACTAAAGTTTTAGAAGCAGTTGATATTACAAGTTCAGTTCAACTTGAGACCTAATTTTTCGTCATATATTTCCCTGGCGCCCAACGTCATCTTTCATCACACACATCATCAGTTTCCCTAATACGCATTCCTATACATGCTCTCTCTTTCTCCTTCTCCAACTATCCACATTACCACAGCCGTCACTCTTCTCATGTATATATATATACCCTTCTCTCGTCTTATTGCGCGTCATTCTCCTCTCGTTTCGCACGAGGGAGGGAATCGATGCGACGACGAGTCGATCACTACGGCTCGCTGAGCCGAATTCTTCGCAGGCGGGAGGAAGGACGGTAACTTTTAATTGGCACTCTTGTGCCGCCTTTGATTGCCGAACGTCGTTGCGCACAAAACTCTTAAGTATCGCCTGATTGTACACGCGTCTGGTTCGATTTCACGTGGGTTTTTAGGTTAGTTGTGAGGGGAGATGCTGTGACGAATGTAGCGTCGTTTTGGAAAAAAAATAGGGTTATAAGTCATGGATGAGGGAGGGGAGAGGAGAGTGAGATGGTTGCATAGTGTCGAGTGATTTAGTATGGTAATTGGGAAGATTAAGTGGGGTGTCGACGAATATTATGTGGCCAAATTGTTTTTAGCTGTGACGTTAAACCAACATACAGTTTTTACTGATCGATTCATATATTTCTTCATGGTATAATACAGTTATGATATGGTTTGCGTTAAAATTCAAAGGAGTAATACATTGAATTAAAAGGAGTATGAACAGTAGGAATTTTTGTTGAGTTAAATTGAACACTCACTACTATTCATCAATATATTTGAACATTTTAATTTATAGTTTCCACAAATGTGATACGCTCTCATGATAGTTACTAAATGTAAACATATAAACGAAAAGCACATGAATTTAGTCTTCCTCATATGTTACCTTGTCTGATAAAGTCGTATAAAACATAACTAAAGTGAACAAAATTAATTTGACTAACAAATTTTTTTATATTTAAAAAAAACATTACACTCAGAGAAATGATATAATATAATAAAAATTACTATAATGCATAGTAACGTTGTGACATACTTGAAAAATAAAAAAAATTACTATATTTTATAGTAAAAACTGCTATGACCATAATAAAAATTTGCATGTACATAGCAATTTTTACTATAAAATATAGATCTATAAATCTTAATTTATATATTAATTAAAATTGTTGCATTTTTCGTCCATCGAATTTTGGTTATACAATACCAAAACGAAAAAAAAACCCTATTGATATCATGTTACGTTGATTTATATACAAACTTGAAAAAAAAATTTTCCTCTCAACGCATTTTTCCATTAACTGTCCATAACCACACCTAAAAAAAACAAAATGCGTAATTCGAGTATGCAAAAGAGGCAAAAGAGAGCGCAAACCTCGTCATTTTTTTCGTTGTCGATCAAACACGAACAGTTTTTCACGCGTATTTTACAACGATTTTTACTTATCCCTACCCATTCCTTCTCCTCCCTCCATGTAATTCGTTCGCTCGACCAAACCTTCCCCCGTTCGTACACCGCCACACAGTTTCGCGGAAAAATTTACGAGCGCGAGAGCTAGAGAGATTACCTGCGCTCCAGTTACCAGCTAAATCCATCTCCCCCCTCTCTCTCTCTCTCTCTCTCTCTCTCTATCGGTTCCGAGATTAAAAACCAGTGGATCGTGTGCGTGTGTATGTGTGAGCGCGCGTCATCGAAAAAAAGCGAAAAATTCCCGCTAATTCCTCGAAGAACTTGCGCCCAGCCGATTTAATTTCCAGCGAAATGAGGATTCGTGCGCTGTTCGGGAACAGCTGTTGACCTCTACCCGTTGCAATAAAAAGGCACGCGCGTGTGCAAGTGGAAAGAGTGAGAGAGAGAGAGAGAGACAGAGTTATATTTCGAAAATTTCAAATGATGGTTGGCAATGGGTTAAAGTATTGAACCGGAGTGAATCGAGCCACGTTTAATGATTAGGTGGGCACTGATGGTAAGAGGAGGATTACCGGGACGTGATTTGACAAATAAAATGTTTCACTGCTAAATTGACAAACGGGGTCTTTTTATTTATTTTTGTTGACAGTACTTGTCAGGATTTGAATTATTGAATGTTCGATAGCCGCAACTATACTCTGTAACGTATTATTTTACAATTTTGTATACGTGACATGTTATCGAACGAATAAATGAGCGAAAAGGAGAAAAAGCTGACGATTTAATTCACCAGGCGTGCACGAGATTTCCTCTCGTATGTATATGCAACACTTAATAACGTCTCTAATAGTTCTAAAAGGATTTATAATAGCAGTAAAATTGCTACGGTTTAATATCAATCTTTTTTTTCCATGTAAATATGTTCACTCAGAATATAAATTCATACTAGGTGATGTTTATAGAATTTTCGGATGGTTAATTCTGATGAGCTCATATAGTATCGGATTTTACTTCTGTAGTTATTCTTGTGTATGAAATAATATTTCAATTTAATTCCAATAAAAGTATATGTTATTCGCGTTTATACATATATACTCTGAAAAAAACGCAGTAATAGTAGCCAATGTTAAAATTATTACCCATTATTGTATTAAAAGTTTAACTGTAGTTCTTTTACTCCCAACTTTTGAAAAGTCCTCTTCATATTTAAGTTTACAACATTGACATTTGAGTTATTTACACAAGACAAAGAAACACTATACAATTGATTACAGCTATTCTCTTGTAAACCACGTAAACTGAGCGATAAATTAACCTCAACTCTAAAGTTAATTTACCACACAAATCGTAACCCTAAAACGCGCGCCACCCCAACTGCACACCTAAATCACTACCCTTACCCTCAAAAGACAATCTTCCTCAGCACTTCAAATCGATACATCACTTTCGCACCCTCCCTCTCTCTCTCTTTCTCTCTCTTTCTCTCTTCCAGGTGTGTTCCCTCACATCGCAAGAAACCACGCGCGTCGCTTTAAAAAGTGCGGGCAGGCGACGGCCTGGCTGGCTTTTCCGAACCATTGGCCCATGAAACGCCCTCCACTCGCTGATGTATATTGGAATCTCTCTCTCTCACTTGCTAGCTCTTCGCCGGATAGAAGCGCGCAATCGGATTTCCCCGACAGATCGAAAAATCATTTTTCCGTGATGCGAGGGACCGGCGTGGCAAGCGCGGAAGTGGAAGAGAGAGGTTGGGAGGTGGTATACGTGTTGCTTTTTTGGACGGGGGTGGCAGCTGGGATTCGGTTTTTTCGAAAGTGCGTTACCTTGCGTCCGCGTGCGTTTTTTTTTCTTTATAGAAAGGGAGTGATGAGGTTTATTTGTGCGCGTTTTTTTTTATTCGGTAACGAAGTTTGGTTGGGAACAAAGAGTCTCTAAAGATGCTATTAATATAGAGTGTATTTTTTTTTGCTTGAAACAAAATTTGATTTCTATCAATTCGAAAATAGTGCTACTCTATAAAAAACATTTTATATGCTACATCCCTGGTAGAAATTCATTTTTATGATGAAATGGCCAAGAAGTTAGAAAATGGCTACTGAACTGGCTAATTAATGGCTTGGATGAAACTATTTTTGTCCTATTATATGCACATTTCTTAGATTGACGTAATAACAAAATATTCGTATTTGATTTACTTACTAATTTTATCATTGATGAATGAGCCTTAAATGAATAATTCAGCCAAACTTTTATTTCTCCATCTGATTCTGTCTCTCTCACTCCTTGTCATAACAGCAAGTTTTCTGCTAGCCATTTTCAGATTAAAGAAACTCATCAGTTTTAATACCTTTAAAATACTCAAGAACAAGCTTCTACTGGTCTTCGAAAAACTTGATTTATTTTTCAATCCATTAAATGGCCAAATAATGGGAGAACAAGTGATTCATTGAGAGCTAGAAACTGAAAAAGAGAAGTTCCCATTTTATAGCCAGTACTAGTAAAAATGGTGATTTATTTAGCTATAAAATGGTTTTGACTTCCACCAGGGATTTTGAAGATTGGATTTATAAAGATTCCGTTAAACTGTCAAGATTATCTTATGCTAATATGATTCCAATACGTAAAAATATGAATATATGAATATAAACATGTTTGAAATCCAATTGGTTTCTGGCATTATTTACGAATAATTTTATATATGAGTTTTGACAAAATTTTAAATTTTAAATAATGCTGTTATAATTCTTAATTTACTAAATTATCAGTACAAATCAGTTTTCAACCTCAATAAAAAAACCTGAAAAATATAAAGCACTGCATT
>JAYJLV010099455.1:0-12217 GCA_036873485.1 Torymus texanus | reverse complement strand
CGATAACGAAGATCAAACGCATGCATTTATCCTCACTTACGCGAGGTGGCGCTCAAAATAGTGTAATTTTTTTTGATGATTTTACTATGGAGCGCTACGATCGAATTCAACTTCCTGTTTTGGTAGAGAGCACTCTTAAGTATTCCATGCCCCACCACTGTTTTTAGCATAGTCACTGCACTTTTACCCAGTGGTAAGGGTAAGTTATCTCCTTTTTAAGGTCCACAAGTTTATTTCACGGTATTGAACTACGCAGTTCCTATGATAAATCCAATCTTTTATAAATTAACATTACTTGATGATGACAAAAATCTAACTTTAGAAATTAACACGTACCTCATGAAATTTCCTACGTCAATATATCGCAAGTACTTATAGCATTTGCAACTAATATTGCAATATATTGATTACTTTCATTATTATGATTTTATGAGAAAAAATAAAGTTAATAATTTATGATTTTGCAATGTTAACATATATATATATATATATATATATACACACACACACACACACTTCAACTTGATTGTGAAATATTAGTTGATAACACTATATGTAAATATGCAGTATCTTTAAAATATGTTTGACTTTACATTATGACGTTAATTTTATATACTTAACAATGCATAAAGTACAATTTAAAGCTATATTGAAACTTTTTTCATAATTTTCCCAAGAACACAAAGATAATCTTATTAAATCCAAAATATTTTATCCACCTTCCCTAAATCTATGTATGTACTACAAACTTACAAACTTGAATGTACTTATACAACAACCAAAATTATTTCTGTAATAAATTAAGCATACCTTGAAACAGCACTATCGACACTTTCTTTATTAAATAAAATGGATTAACACAGCCGGGCACAATTTTTATATTTTTATACTTTTTTACTTTATTGAAATGCTCTTTGTTTTTACATCAACTTATATAAACAAAATTGATCAATCATCATCATGTTATGTACGTCTATGGTGTGGGTGCGACGAGGGCAGCTACGCAGGCAGCTTCGCAAGCAGCGAAAGCTGTGTTGCAGGCGGCGAGGGCTGGTGTTGCAGCTATAAGAGTCGCCGGTACCGTGCCGAACGTAAAACCAGCTGCTGCGAAACAAGCGACGGTTACGCCGGCACAACCCGCATAACAAATGCCAGCAGCGATGGGACCTGCGCTGGCATATTGTACCAATAAAATGGCGATGATCAGTGTTGACTTGAACGACAGCATTTTGATGATTGAAGGTGATGACGTTTACAAAAACCTGTGGATATATAAATCCGTGATTAATTTGTTGGATAGGTGGTAGAGTCGAGGTTTTCTTTATAGGCGTGCTTGTATACATACAATTTTACGAATTAGATAAGTAGTGAAAATTGCCAAAACTGAGAAAATTCCGTTAAAACCGTTGTAAGGTAAGAGTCGTAATTTTTGAATTTTTAGTTTTATTACAAGGGAAAAACAAAACATTTAGAACGAAATTATTTTACACAAATATATCTAAATTACGAATAAAATTAACTTTCCAATTTATTGCAGAATGCTTAACTGCGGTTATGGTTAAATTTATTTTTTATTATTATTATAATAATAATAATACCACACGGTCTTTAAATTTAATTTTTTCATCTTCATTACTAATATAGTGAATAATTAATACGAAATTATATTTATTTAGCAGTATACATGTGAAGGTCAATAATGTATATAATAATTACTAACTAATCAATAATATAATTGGAACAATTTCAAAATTACACTTATCAATCGTTATGTCATGCGTATATTATACTATACTAAAAAATATGGACGTATATGGAAATACTTAAGTCACGTTCTCATTGTATACAAAATAAAAATATATAAATAGCACGAATAACCGTTTCTTTAAAAAATCAACGGAAGTATACGAAGTTAACCCTAAAACGCAGTATTCCGAACACATTTGCTATCCCTGTTGATAAAAATCTTGTAAATTTCCGTACAGAAATCAACGTGGAATTTTACGTACATATCAGTCCAAAAAATCCACGTGAAAATCCACGTAGAAATGGCGTCGAAATTCACATGGTAAAGAGAGCTTTTTTATAAATAAACTATTTATAATAAACTATTACTTATGCTAAATAAATTAATACCGACACGGCAAAATAAAAGTAACAAAACAGAATTCTTCAAATTTATATAGTAATAATATATCTTATTTTGACATGATGGTATTAATTTATTTAACAAAAATAATAGTTTATTATAAATTATCTCTCTAATTACCTGCATGGAAATCCACAAGATTTTTTTAACGGGGATATATATACATATATTAAAACAAAATAAGAGAATACGTTCACGACAGTAGCTTTACGTAAATATTCAACAGTAAGCTATCACGCCATCCGAGTTCAGAATTTCCAGTAATTGTATATACACGCGAAATGTATCATGTTACAATACCCCAATCAACAAAACCGTACATATAGTATTACGAGAAAAAAATAATCTTATTATGTACAGAAACTCACCAAAATGTAAGTAAATCCAAGTCAGCGAAAAGAGAGTGAAGCCGTCTCGTGTGTTGCTCTGGAGGCGATCAAGATGCGTCTGTTGCTTTCCTCCCGGCAACTGCGTTCTTTTATCCCCCTGAAGCCTTGAACACGTTTCAACTTTCACACACCTTAGGACGTTGGGAGTCCCCGTTTTCATAACAAGTGAAGACTGAGAATCGACTACGTGAGATTTTGCGCGAGAGTTGCCAATACGCAGGTGCAAGTTGCAAGGCTGACTAGTTGAGTACTTCTGTTGCGTCGTTTGTGACGGTATGTTTAGCAATTAACAGAAGCTAGCGCTCTGCATTGACTGCAGTATGGCATGAAAAGTGTAGGATTTGGGACAAGTGGACTGTGGGAGACGTGTAATTTGACGTCACGGTGACAGTAGTACGAGGGTTCCATCGAGTAGCGGCGCTGTTGAATGGCGAAAATTTCGCGGTAAATTCGGAATTACGTTTTGATTGGGCCAATTTTCTTGAATATTATTAGCTTTGGCTGCAATTTTAATAGTCCGATGCATTTTCCGCTTAGTTAAATTCATATTTGTATGATAACTATTACAATATCAGTGTGAGAATCATTTTTAAAATTTTATGCTTACCGCGCGAAATTCTATCAGCGCATCTGACAGCCACATGTAATGCACAGAGACATTTTGCTGACTCTGCAGATAAGCATGTGAACCCCGGCATTGCCGCTTGCCGATAACTGCGATAATAAACTAATTATCAATCGTTTAAAGTATTTGCTCAAATACGTCTCGCAGATACGAAATGAATAATATTCTATTGAATGAATTATTAAGCAGAACAAAGCAAATATAAGTCTGCATTTATTAATTTTATTTTTATTAAAAACTGGAATTAAAATTTGTAAACTAAAATACTGTCAAAGATATTATGATGAGTAAGTAAGAAAAATAATTAACTATGATAATTTATACAAATTTTGCAGTGGTATTCATATTAATTTCATGAATCTTTATCGTCATTTGTTTGCAAAAAAATGTTTCTTGATTTTTTTTTTGATAACTTTAAACCGCGCAATTAATTTTTTCCAAATGAAGCATTTTTATTGATTTTTAGTAATATTATTTATCAATATCAAAGGCAAGCTCAAATTTATTCAATTAAAAAGTAGAATTATTCATAAAGATAAACTATAAACTTTAATATTTATAAATTTATATTTGTAGTTTTCTAAGAAATAAAAAAAAATTTTTGATTAATAGCTGAAAGTATAATACAAATGATGTAGTGGTATGACGAATAGTAAATATCGCTAGAAAAAGCGATAATTCGTTTTTGAAAGGTTGAAGTTGAACGATTTAAAAACTATTTAATTAAAGTGTTTGATTATTTTACTTATCAGGCTCAATATTTACTTATAGAATTTTATGTTTTTGCTAAATCAATATGGTCCTCTTCATACTTAATATGTCATATTGTAATATTGAAAGGTATTATATTTTCCACAAAAATTTTCATAAACAACAACGAAGTCAACGTAATTTTTCATATCAGTGTTTTATTTATCGATAACGCGTTTTTCGCTAGTATATCTTTTGTGTACAAGACTTAGTGACTAACAGGAAAGAATAAAAATTCGCACGTGACTTTGTATACATAAAAATCGAACGCCATAAGAGATGACTAATTTAAAAGCGTTTTACTCGTGTAGAACATTACATTTTTATAAACAAATGCTTACGTACAAAAATATATAGTTAAGAAGCACTCACAGATTCACAATATAGATAAGATTATTGACAAGGTTTTTGCGTTAAACTATTTTTTTTTTTAAATGTCTATCTGGATATGTTCTTTAAATATATAAACATATAGAGATTTAATAAATTGCCTTTATTTTTTTTTTTCTTTAATTCATGCAATTATACATACATGTATATAAGTATACTTTGAATTTTATGAAACTTTGGATGGCATTATACGCTCAATACATATTCATCAGTTTATTTTCATTTTACGACTGTAATAAAGAAATGAGTATTCCATCGGCATTTACAATGTTGTTCTGCGCATATATTATAAATTACACGATCCATTAAAGACATTTATAAAAAGTATTTTTTGGTTTTACAAAATGAAACTGTATACTGTATGTATAATACAGGCTTGTAATTTGAATTTCATAGTAAATATAAACATCGTAGCTTAATAACCAGCTTATTCTAATACCGTTTCGTTAAAATTTCACTCAAATATACCATTAACGTTGATAAATTTATATTTACAAGATTAAAATAACTATACCGCTACAAATGTACATATTAAGCTTTTATACTAATGCATATGTTTGCTATGAAATTCGCCTCATATTGTTGACGTGTCCATTGTACATTTCAGTCATACTTCGTTGCACCCGCTGTTTCTTCGACTGCTCTTGACATGACAATCTTCTTCTAATATACTGAGATAGATTTAGCAAAATATTCATTTCAACAGCACAGAGAAAACCATTTCTCTGTTATAACCACTGTGAAAGTAAACATTATCTGCTCGAATCTACACCATCACCTTTTATCAGATACAAAAGTGTGTGTGTGTATATATATATATATATATATATATATATATATATCCAAACCACCGACGGTTCGTTTTTCAAAACAGCTTGGCAATACCATCGGAGGGTGTGAGCGGCCTGGCGATGGTAAGATCGAGCCTGGCTCCAGCTGCTGCAATTAATGGCACTGCCAGACAACAGTCACAGTCCTCAGTACTGGCATCGTTTACCCTGAGGATTCTATCGTAAGGCCTGAGGATGCCATCGCAGGGTCCACCAGGCCTTAGCCGATTGATGTAGACGCCACGCTCGTAAAGGCCATCTGATACGGAGAAACCAAAATCCTCGTACACTGGATCCTTGTGTAATGACACGTGAACGATCTGTTGTTGTTGGAGCGGTGGTGGAGGTTGCAGAAGAGGCGTGGGAGGTGCCGGTTGCTGAGGACTTCGACCGTCTTGGGGACTGCAGCTGCAAGCAGGCCGCGGAGAGTTCGAGGCTATGGAACTGCACGCGCATGGATGGCAGATGCGCGGGGAAGAGAAGGATGGTTTTATTATTGTGGTTTCTTTTTTTATATAGTTGTTGATAATGATGGCTTGGTGTGGGTTAATAGGGTTTTTTCTTTTGTTTTATTTTGCATGCATGAATTATCAAAGTAGCAGCATTGAGGTTTTATTAAATTATTTTTGCGGATTGATTTTATCGTTTCTGAGAGAGTTTTTGATAAATTGAAATCACGCGTTTTCTATTGAGTTAAAATAAATGATGATGTTTAATTAATTAGAGTGTGTAGATTTAATTTTTTAAGAGATTACTTGAATTACATATTGTAAACTACCTCTATACGGAGAAAAATATTGTGGTAAAAATTTCCATGTCTGATTCAAAAATTGAGACAAGCTCAAATTATCAATAAAGTTGCTATACATTTATAGGAATTTTTTCGATATATAGAAATAATTGTCATAAATTAATCGTAATTTAACTAAAAATTATGCCGGTTTACAGATACAGTAATATTGACTATAATATTTTTCTCCGAGTACCAACATTAACTTTTATTTCTCAAAAGGTTCACAGAATGTAGATTTTTTTAGGATACCAAAAATATAAGAGATAATTACCTAGGATATGGATACGGTGGCATTGGAAGATCGAGTTGTCCGCTGTCGATAGATGCCGTCTCCCATAATCTCATGATCTCGGGTCCGGTAACATCACCCATTTCACCCCAGGAATCAACCGCACTATCGACGCTCGGTAAACTCTCTCGGGCGGATCTTAAAGCGCTGTTCGAATACGACGGCTGCGCTGAATCACCTGCGATACTTGGTTCCCTGCAAATCGTATTTCTTCGTTTCATTGGTATCTTGGGCTTTAGATGCCTGTAGTTTTGACGTGGAACAATGGAATGTAGTGTTTTTTTTTTTTTTTTTTAATAATTTCGTCATTTCAAATGAGAAATGGAGTACCCATAGGTAAACATGATTTTTTACCAAGATTTGTACCCGTTTATGTGTTAATCCTTAATAAAATGTAACAGCAGATGAAACTCTTATTAAGAATATTTGTAGTGCAGATGTACCTTAATACGTACATTTGATTTTTAGGAAAAAACGTTTTGTCAGACTCTTTTCCAAATTAATTTTAAATAATTACTTCTAAGTATTTTAAAAATATATTCCAAAAAATCTCGTCAATAAAATAATGATTCTCCATTCGGATAAGATATTATTTATACAGTTTATGATGTAGTAAAGCCCGAAAAAACGTTCTCTCCCAAAACGGTTGCTTCTGTTGTTCCTGACAGTTTTTCAGCTCTGAAAATGTTTGGAAAAATATACAAGTTTTGTAATGTGTAAGAATATGTGGCATTTCGCAAACCTTACATTCTACACTGTTTCATGTTATACTCAAACAAAAAAAAAACCATTACTGTTAGAAAAAAAACGACCATAACAGCACATAAACCAACCTCGTGTCCCCATTCAGATCAGGTTTCCGTACGGTAAGCGCGACGACTGAGCTACCGGGCCTGTGCAACAGTTGTGCCGCCTGTCTGAGATCACCCGGGTCGAGCTTCTGTGAGTCGATAGCAAGAAGTCGATCGCCAGGCGCAAGGCTACCTGTGCGATAGGCGAGCGAGCCTCGTCGTACCTCGGCAATTTGTAGATCTTCGTTGACGGTGAGTCCAAGGTCAGGTTGACCACCCAGTGGACGTGCCACTCGTACTGTGAATACACCTGAGGCTGGTACCACGGCACCACCGACTTTGTACTCTACCACCAGTTCGACCTGTGAATGTATATAGAGGGTAATTGATGAAGATAAGGTGTATGGTTAAGAAGTGAATGAAATTATCGATAATGTTGTATTTTTGATTATTTCATTCGATTTTCCATTTCTTTTTTATTGTCGGTGTTTTATGTAATATTTTGAAAATCGGACGCCTAATATTTTCAATGTATAATGAGAATTAATTATCTTGGTGGATTCGTGTGATAAAATTATGGTTTTTATTATAATGCGCAGTTTTCACCTTACACTCACAAAAGTAGCTTCTAAGTGGCAGAAGAGAACTTCTTATTATTAGCCTAAGCAGAAAATTCGTTTCATATAAAATGAATCTTCTATAAGAGGAATCTATCTTACTGTAAAATTTAAAAAAAATTCTGTAAAGTTTACAGTCAAATGGGCTCCTCTTACTTATAGAAAATTCATTTTATATGAAACGAATTTTCTGCTTGGGCCAATAATAAGAAGATTTCCTCTATTACCTAGAATCTACTTCTGTGAGTGTAGAATTTTAATGTTAAAATATTTTTTAAAATTACCGAGGATATATCATCCATATATAAATCCATTGTACCCTGTAATTTCAAAATTTATCTCTCAAAAAATATGCGAATTCTCAAAACCCTTTCCTCCGAAATCAAATTATCAATTGACATTTAAACTTCCCCTGCATCTCATACAAATATAATACCATATTTCCACAAAATACTTTTAAAAAAACTCTTCTATATTTTCAGAAACTCCCAACCACCAAAAAAGTATACACAAATAAAGATCAATTCCACTGACAACAACGATGATACATATATATATATATATACCCCATACCTGTGGTGCTTCGAGTATCATCGCAACGTCCGCAGGCTGCAAATCCCTCAGCGTCCTCCTATTGATCGCTAGCACCTTATCACCGGGTAGCAAAACGCCGCTACGCTCGGCTGGTCCACCAGGCTCCAACAAGTCGACCACGTAGTTACATCGATCATCAGCTTGTTTCAGGCCAATCCCGAGGCCCCGATGATCCGGGCGTAGTAACACCGTCAGCGTCTCTGTTGTGTAGAGTGTATTTTTCGGGCTCTTTTGTGCTTGCGGCTGGGCGCGTCGCTTCATCGTACGACTTGAAGCGCTCGGTGGCCTTGGTAAAATCTGCAGCCTGATGTCAGTGTGGAATTGATTTGTTTTAGTTAGTCTTAATATGCATAAATATTGTATGAATAGGTATAAAAATATTATACGCATCGATTAATGCATTATAACTTTCACATAACTATCACTATCATACCAATATACGCAATATTATACGTATAATTATATATATAAAAATTACTACCGTAAACTACATCAAAGCTATATGTCAAAGAGATATTTCGCAGTATATATCTATTTAAAATAAGGTTAATGAAAATTAACGAGCGATGTATAATGTTATACCTGGCAATGCGGCAGCCTTCGGAAGTGTTACGTAGTAATTTCGCAGCGGTGACTGCGTCCTGTACGGGCGTGTCGTCGACGGCTAGAAGTCGGTCACCCGGCTGCAGAGCACCGCAACGGTCCGCTGTGCTGGCCGGTCGCAAGCTCTCTATGTACACGCCACTTGGAGTGTCTCGCACCGTCAGGCCTAGTTCGCCTAAGACATAAGAAAGAGAGAAATTTTGACACTTTTATCGCTATGCTTGTTATTACATATATGTTCTGTTGGTAGGGACGAATCTTTAAGATTTATTTATAAAATTATGAGGTCACGTGTAACGATAAATATCAATTCTACATTTTATCCGATCTTCTGAGATAATTATATATTTAATTATAATGTATTGTTACGTAAAATTTAATTATAATTCTGTGGCTTCCCGGAATAACTGAATAAGTCCACTTGTCGAGTTTCCAAAAAAAGGGGTTTTAATGTTCAAATTTATATGTAAGATCAGGAGAAACGAGATGAGTCGCAATACTTGACTAGTCAATTGACTAGTCAATTTCTAATGCGTTAAAAACGAGTAAGAACTTCTATTCAAGAAAATTCTATTTTTCTGACATTTCTATTAAATTTACGACCATTTGTATTGTATTTGTATATTGTACTAATATTGTAAAATTTTAAAATGTTTATAACTTGAACGTGTATAGTAATTTTTTAAATAAATAGATAAATATATATTAGCCATCATATTGACATTAAATTTGAATAGGTAAAATAAATAATAACTACGATAAACGAAAAAAATGATGGACTTATCCGGTTATACATTTCGGATGAATTGTAGCTTTACAGCAATATTTTGGCTACTACCGAAAGTGGTAAATGAAAAAGGCCTATTTGAAGATACAAAATCCGGGGTTATCTCAATTTTCAAAAAAAAGTGGACTTATTCGGTTATACCGAGAAGCCACAGAATTGATATTATTGATACATACAGTTAGATAATTATATACAGGCATATCTTTTTGCACATTTGCTTGTTACTATAATGTGGAGTGAGAGAGATAGAATCAGATGGAGAAATAAAAGTTTTGGTGAATTATTTATAGCATTAGTAGGACAAATGAATTTTTAGATAATATTATTTGTTTATATTTTGGTAAGCTATATATTATAAATTATGAAGTCAATTAAATACGAATATTTTGTTTTTACATCAATCTTTGAAATAGTCAAATAATGCCCGTCCAAAAAAGAATTCATAGCCAATATATTGCCCATAATAGTATGGGTAAAACATGGGCCATACTTTCCATATTTGCGCAATATAAAGATGTATATGGGTGATGTATCGTCACGGCGTCGGAGCCAAACTTCGGCCATACTATTTCCCATATAATGCGTATATATCTCTCCCATATTTTATTTTCTTGAAGCATGGGATAAATATAAGAAATATGTTGGACATATCATGGCCAAATATGATCGAAATTTGGCTCCGGCGCCCTGGCGATATTTGGCCCATATTTACCAATACACAGGCAATAACATTTTTTTTACGCGGGTGGTCAGTTTAGATTAATCAGCCAAGTACCATCTATTTTTTATCTTCTTAACCATTTTTTATAAATAAATTTCTACTACGGTACCTACTCATAAAAATTTATCAACTAACACCACCACCTCAACCCCATAAGACATCAGCCACATCATACACCCTTAACACCTTCTCATTCACACACACGCACACAGACACTTACCAGACGGACCACGCTCCAGCTGTACGAGAAGCGGACCAGAGGTTGCCGCTCGTATCTCCTCCATATTCGCTACGTCGTATTCGATCGTCAGCGATGCAACTGGCGCATCCGAACTTCTCCTTAAGGCTCTCTGCGCTTCGACAAGGGTAAGACCACGTAGTTCAGCGTCATCTACAGCAAGAAGTCGATCACCCGGGCGCACACGACCTTCACGACAAGCCGGACCCTCGGGTTTGACACTTGTCACCACGAGGGCCCGGCCAACGCCACCTCGTAGCGTCACACCCAGGCTGCCACTCTCGCGTTCTACGCGGACCTATAGAAAAAAGAGTGAAAGTGAGAATGAGAGAAAAAGTGTTGTTAATAATTAAGTTTTGATGAAATACTGTTATAGAATTATTTATATTTAAATTTATGATATTTGAAATTTTTTATAGTGACAAAGCATTGATTGTGTGCTTTTGTGAAAGTTAGTTGATTGGTATAGTGCACGGATTGAACTCAAATCGAATAAAGGAGCCATTAATTTTGTTTACTAGGATGTTGAGACAGTTTGAAAGTGGAGGAGAGTAAAATAAAGAAGTGCCGGTCGCGCTGTACTTATGCCAATCAAAGAATTAAGAAGAATATCCTTTTAATCGACACAACAAGAAAGCATATAAATAATTTTACGAGACAATCTTTTCAACGAAACTTCTTCATTTTATTCTATTTTAAATTTAACGTTGAATTAATTGTCCATTGTTTCGCAGTATCCATAAAGACAAACGTATTTATTTTAAATAATATAAGATTCACATAAACAATGTTTTGTACAAGTATGCTATAGTAGTCGAAGAAGAAGTCTTTAAACCTGTACTTAATAGACTCGCACATTTAATCCCTGTATAAGGCTAATTTATCTTACTTGTTTCCCGTCTAATCCTAGGATCCACGTGCGGACCCTTTATACTAGCTATTTTCTGTTACGAGCTATATAATTCTACGAAAACTCGAGTTGAGAGATTACTTTCTCGCAAGTGCAAGTGAAATATATTTTCATTGAAATACTTTGGGAGTTCACTTGTCAGTGCTGTACTAATTGAAATCCTTAACTGATTCGGACGTTATTTATTAACATAATATTTTGTCTCATGACAAAAAGGTATGATTATGTTTTATAATTTGCAAATTATTACAAGTACTTTTAAAATTGTTTACAACACGAGGTAACTTCACGTGCAAATAAAATTCATATAATAAATTTTCAGAAAACATTATAAAGCTCTTAGGAATCAAAATTTATCCAAAAAGTCGTTCGAACCACATTAATTATTATGAATTACAATCTACAAAAAAAAATGAAAGAATCCAGAGAACCACCAGCCTTAATCATCTCCAGCTTTCAATCTGCTCTCACCGCGATCACCACCGTTAAACCTATACGATCCACTCCCCATATACATCCATCCCGCGATAAACGTGTGCACCGACGCAGTGCGCAAATAAACCAGCTTCACCGACTACACAATACCCTATCCAATTCCTCTCTCTCTCTCTCTCTCTCTCTCTCTCTCTCTCTCTCTCTCTCTCTCTCTCTCTCACTCCCCCGCTGTTATACATTGTCACGGCTTTATATACGCAATTTGCCGGTCTAATCGCGTTGAAATAGAGATATGCGCCGGCATAG